>JARBWK010000002.1:67537575-67710478 GCA_030556195.1 Anolis apletophallus | reverse complement strand
AGGAACTCAAGTGTGAAATTGCTGAAATTCTAGCCAAAATATATAACCTTTCTCTAAGATCAGGCACTGTACCCGAGGACTGGAGGAGACAAATGTAACTCCGATCTTCAAGAAAGGATCCAGGGGTGATCCAGGAAATTATAGGCCAGTTAGTCTAACCTCAGTTCCAGGCAAAGTGATGGAAACCATTATTAAAGAAAAAATTACTAAGCACATAGAAGAACAGGCATTGCTGAAGGAAAATCAACATGGTTTCTGCAAAGGCAAATCATGTCTTACTAACTTGATAGAATTCTTTGAGGGTGTAAATAAACACATAGATAAAGGGGACCCAGTCGATATTGTTTACCTTGACTTTCAAAAGGCTTTTGACAAAGTCCCTCACCAAAGGCTCCTAAATAAGCTCTTCAGCCATGGAATCAGGGGACAGGTCTTGTCCTGGATTGGAACCTGGCTAAACCGTAGGAAACAAAGGGTGGTAATAAACGGACATTTCTCTGGGTGGAAAGAGGTGAGAAGTGGCGTACCCCAAGGTTCAGTTTTGGGTCCGTTACTTTTTAATTTATTCATTAATGACCTGGATGTAGGAGTGAATTCTGAGGTAGCAAAGTTTGCAGATGACACTAAATTGTTCAGGGTAGTTAAAAATGAAACTGATTGTAAAGAGCTCCAGAAAGATCTCTTGAAATTGAGTGAATGGGCAACAAAGTGGCAAATGCATTTTAACCTAAACAAGTGTAAAGTCATGCACATCGGGGCAAAGAACCCCAACTACACCTACCAATTGATGGGGTCAAAGCTTTCCGAGACAAACCAGGAAAGGGATCTTGGGGTCTTGGTGGACAGCTCAATGAAGATGTCAACCCAGTGCGCAGCAGCAGTGAAAAAGCAAATTCTATGCTAGGCATGATCAGAAAGGGAATCGAAAATAGGTCAGCAAATGTTGTATTACCTCTCTACAAATCGATGGTAAGGCCACATTTGGAGTACTGTGTACAATTCTGGTCTCCGCACCTTAAGAAGGATATAACGGAACTGGAAAAGGTACAGAAAAGGGCAACAAGAATGATCCAAGGGATGGAGCGGCTCCCTTATGAAACCAGGTTGCAACGCCTTGGTCTTTTCAGCCTTGAAAGACGGCGTTTAAGAGGTGACTTGATCGAAGTGTATAAAATCATGCATGGGATAGAAAAGGTGAATAAAGAAAAATTATTTTCTTTGTCACAAAACACTAGGACTAGAGGGCACTCCCTGAAGCTCCAAGGTAGGAAAATTAGGACTAATAAAGGGAAATATTTCTTCACCCAGAGGGTCATTGGGTTATGGAACTCACTTCCAGAAGAGGTTGTGACAGCTGTCAGCCTGAACAACTTCAAGGCAGGATTAGACAGATTCATGGATACCAAGTGTATCGGTAGTTACTGAAAAGGACATTCAAGTGCCACCTCGGAGTTGGTTGAGGTAGGCAGGATTTCCCCAGGTACTGGTTGTGGGGGGTCGGGAGCAGGTCAGGGTTTTGCCCTCCCTTCTGCTCGAGATCCCCGTGTACAACTGGTGGGCCACTGTGTGATACAGAATGCTGGACTAGATGGGCTGAGGTCCGATTCAGCATGGCTCTTCTTATGTTCTTATGTTCTTAATTATGTGCAGTGACATCAGCCACTCTTTCCTGTACAGATTTCAAATGAAGACTAGGGCTTGCAAACAAAAGTAGATATGGTTTATGTATGTTTAATGTTATACTTCAGGAAATAAAGCCTGACTGCTCATTGGAGGGAAGGATATTAGAGGCAAAGATGAAGTACTTTGGCCACATAATGAGAAGACAGGAAAGCTTAGAGACGACAATGATGCTTGGGAAAATGGAAGGAAAAAGGAAGAGGGGCCGACCAAGGGCAAGATGAATGGATGGTATCCTTGAGGTGACTGGCTTGACCTTGAAGGAGCTGAGGGTGGCAACAGCTGACTGGGAACTCTGGAGTGGGCTGGTCCATGAGGTCACGAAGAGTCGGAAGCGACTGAACGAACGAACAAGTGGTTATGTAGATGAGAATTTAAATGGGTCACCCTACACTCAGAAAGTGGACAAACTCAGATGCCATTTGTCAATTGCCTTGCCCTTGTGAAAAGTCCCATGAAATTTTAAGAGACAAACACTGTATCTACTTATAGGCTGCTTATGGGAAAGCTATAATTCTCGTTGAAACAGCTGCTCATTTCTGAACATAATTCAAATGGCTCATCATGCCCTATAAAGCCCTACATTAGGTTCAGCCTACCTGAATGACTATCTGCCCATATTAACCTGCCAGTGTCCTAAGACCTAATGGGTAATTGCTTGCAGAGAGGCTTCTTATGGATGGAGTTTGAGTGCGGTGTACTTTATTTTTAACGTTTGTATGCTTTTAACTATTTTTATCCTGTTATTTTAGTGATGATTTTAACTGTTTTTAAGAGTTGTTTTGTTTTCGGCTTATTCTTTTGTGAGCCTCCTTATTTATTTATTTACTCTATTTCTATCCCACTCATCTCATCCCGAAGGGGACTCAGACTGGCTTACATAATATGGCACAATTCTATGTCACAGTTCAACAATAAATAAACAGTACATTATACAAACAATAAGCAGATAAAACACATAAAGCTTTAAAACTTGGTACATAGCCTTGCAACCATCGTCTCTGTTGCTACATTGTGCCGAATCCATATTGCACTACGCAAGCATTTTACTGCAAACCAAGTTTTCAACTTCTTTCTAAAAACCAGGAGGGAGGGGGCCAGTCTGATGTCACTGGGGAGGGAGTTCCATAGCCAAGGGGCCACCACTGAGAAGGCCCTGTCTCTCATCCCCACCAGTCACACTTGCAATGGGTCCTAATACATGAGAAAGGAAGCATATAAATGGAAATAAGTAAATACATAAATATAAAATGTAATGTTCGTTTGTGGGATTAACATAACTCAAAAACCACTGAACGAATTGACATCAAATTTGGACACAATACACCTATCAGGCCAACGAGTTACCATTACTCATAAAAACACAACACAACAGAAAGGACTTAAAAAGCCAAAAAATAAAAAAATACATTACAACACATGTGCAAAACCACATATATACACACACATATATACAAACACAAAACACATATACACAGACTGAGTCACAACAATCCCTTCAAAACATCACTAACAAGTATATATTCATATTGCAGAAATGAATAGGAAACTGAAAAATGATGACCAGAGAAATATATGTGATAAAGAACAGACAATATATTTTGACAATCCATGGTCATTCCATTCCTGTTACCTGTGGCAGCCCCTGTTGAAATATGTAGGAAGCTGGGAATGATGGAAATAAAATTCCCAACTCCACCTTAAAAGGAAAAACACAGCGGCAAGCGGAAGAACTTAGGACACTTGAAGTTTCTTGTTGCAAAGGTTGACTTCAGTTCTTTAATGTTGTAAAATTCATAAAGTATAGTCCAGTCAGCAAATATATCCACTACAAGATAAATTCTCTTGCATGGCAGTGCAAAAACACAAACATAGATACAGGAGGTTTTGTTTGCTCACGCTCCGAGACTCACAGATCCTTCTGCTACAGTAGTTTGCATCCATGAAGTGGTTCTCCAGAGAAAAACAAAACTACCACAAAACAGTAACAGGATAAACAGAGTCTTCAGTTTTCTTTGTCATTAGCCTTGGCAAAGACATCAGCGTGTCCCTTCAAACAAACTCTCTCTCCTCCTTATCAGCCAAACTTTCTTCTTCTTCAATTCCCCCCACACTTAGCACAGCAGAGAGATTTTATAGCAACCAGGAAACCACTCCCCAAACACAGCTCAGCACACAGCTCAGGACACAGCTGATTAATTGATTACTCCACAGTGGAAATCTACTCAGATACTACAACAGGTATAAACTGTTCACTTAACTCTTTATTTCCAACACCCCTCCTAAAGAGTTAAATTAAACATAACGAATCGACAAATCTAACGAAAGCAGCACCACTTAGTGGTTTGGTGAATACATCTGCAACATTTTCTTCACTGGGAACATAATACAAACAAATCCTTTTATTCCGGACCAATTCTTGCATATTTGCATATCTTGCACCCAGATATCTAGTTCGGCTCTTAAGTCCCTCTGACTTTGCTATTGCCAAGCAAGACTGTGAATCCACAAACACATTTGCAGGTTCATTTTGTTCCATTCTCATATCTCGGATCACTCCTTGTATAAATTCCATATCATTACAGGCCTCATTCAGAGCTGATAATTCTGATTCAGTCGTACTTTGCGACACAAATGATTGCTCCGAGACTTCCAACAAATTGGAACTCCAGCAAACTTAATCAAAAAACCTGACACAGACTTTTTGTCAACCATATTTGCAAAACTACTATCAGAAAAAACTTCAATACTTTCCGATGAGTTTGGACAAATCTCAACACTTTTGATACAGTACCTTTTAAATACCGCAACACTCTTTTTTACTCCAGCCCAATCCGTTTCAGTGGGATTCTCAACTTTCCTACTAAGCACCCCCACAGCGAAACTTATGTCAGGCCTAGTAGCATTTGATAGATACAACAAACTACCCACTACTGATCTATAGACATAATTATTTAGGAAAGGTTTCCCCTCCACGCTAGAAAGAAATTCTACTGCCATAGGGGTATTGGCTACTTTAGCATCAGACATCCTGGTTCTCTTTAACAATTCAACAATTTTGTCAGACTGATTCAGTCTCAGGCCATTTTCAATTTTTTCAAAATTTATTCCAAGGTATTTTTTTACCAAACCTAAATCTTTAATTTTTAATTTCTCTGCCAGTTTCTTAAAAACTAGACCCACTACTTTGGAATTTTTACCCATGCACAAAATATCGTCAACAAAAACAACAACACACATCTGTTGATCTCCCGATCCTCTCAAATACAAACAAGGATCCACCTTACTACGCTGGAAATTTAAATCAGACAATACTTTGTCCAGATGCATGTTCCAATTTCGGGCACTTTGCTTCAGCCCGTACAACGATTTTCGTAATTTGTAAACACCTGAGCGCAGGTGATCTTCAAAACCAGGAATAGCAGTCATATATACACTATCCTCAAGATCAGCATGTAAATATGCTGTTTCCACATCAAAATGATGGATCACCCATTTACTCTGACAGGCTACAGATAAAGCTAGTCTTAAAGTTTCTGTTTTCACAGTGGGGCTAAACACATCATCATAGCTCTCCAAATATCGTTGTTCGAAACCGCGAGCAACTAGTCTCGCCTTGAACACAAAACCATCCTGCTCGGATACCTTCCGCTTATATACCCATCTACAACTGACAGGCTTAACTTCTGATGGAACCTCGGAAACCTCCATAACTCCTAGATCCATTAAAGAGTTAAACTCTTTTTCCATAGCTTTCCTCCAATTATCTTGTTCAGATATTGGCCTTTTTAACATGTCTTTGTAGCCCACAGGCTCTGTCCAGTTTGCATCCTCCATAACCAGACCAACTTGCAAACGATCCGGTGGAACACCAATATTAGACCTGGAAGACCTTCGAGGAACTACGTCAACCTGCTCATCTTTGCTTTCAGTTTCCCCTCCAGAAGTCACACTTTCTTCATTCTGAAGAGAACCCTCTTCCTTTACTTCCATAGAATCCGCAACTAACTTGTTCTCAAAAGGCATGAAAATCTCATGATTAGCATGGATCTTCTCCCAACGGGTGTTTTCTTCAAATTTAGCATTCCTGGAAATAGTTACTCGACTACCACTACTCCAGAACCGATAACCTTTTGATTCAGAAGAGTATCCCAAAAAGACCATTTGTTTCCATGCTTGTTCATTTTTCCTCCTCTGTTCAGAAGGAACTAAAACATAAGCAGTACTTCCAAATATTCTTAAAAACTCAAATCTGGATTCTTTCCATAAAACAGAAAATAAGGAACTTGTCCAACACTTCTGGACCATAATCTATTGGTTACAAAACTGGCGTTTGCTACCGCCTCTGCCCAAAACCTATTAGGCATCTCTGCATCTGCCAGCATACTTCTTCCCATGCTGCGCAACGTACCAATCCATCTTTCTGCAATCCCATTTTCCTGGGATTCTCCTGGGAAATCTGTGCTTTATCCCATATTTCTTAAATAAAGCATTCATCTTTTTGTTAACAAATTCTCCACCTCTATCTGACTGAACAGATTTTACACGGTGTTCTGGGAATTGAGTTCGCATAAGCCTTAACCATTCGTCAACTTTTTGTACAACTTGAGATTTTTCTCGAAGAAAGAACACAAAATTATAACGAGAAAAGTCATCCACCAAAATGAGAAAATAACGAGAACCCACTAAATAATTTGTAAATGGGCCACATAAATCCATATGTACCAAAGAGAGAATTTCACTAGTCTCTCTGGAACTTGTCTTAGCCACCGGGGTGGCTTTTAACTTTGTCTTCATGCATATAGTACAGTCCAAGTACTTATTGCATTTACATATATCCAAACCTGTTTTGTTCACAGTTTGGATGATTCTATCCCATCCACAATGACCTAGCCTTCTATGCCATAGATGAACACATTTGTTATGAATCGGCTGTCCATTACCTGGGCAATTCTCAACATCTACACATCCTACAGATACATTTACATTTTTGAGTAGAAAAAGACCATTTTCTTCCTTGATTACAATCCTGACTCCATAAGAATTTCTGATTAAACATTCACCTTTTTCAAAGATAACAGCATAACCCATTTTCATCAATTCTTTAACACTTAAGATGTTATATGCCAGATTATTAACATGCAAGACCTCATTTAACTTTAAAGCAAGTTTTCAATAAAAACAGCCCCAGCCCTATTTACACTTGCTCTCTGACCATTTGCCAAAGTGATAGAGGTCACTGGAGCTTCGTGCAAATCATGAAGCAAAGATAAATCTTTAGTTAAACTTCGAGTGGCTCCAGAATCAATCACCCAAGAACTAGCTAAACAGCTATCATCCACAACATGGGCAATTAAAGAAAAATCAGAGCTTCTATCTCTGGGCTTTGTAAAACTACGTTTCACATTTTTCTTTTGAGTATTCATTGGGGCTTTTACAATCTCTTGCAAAATGTCCTTTTTCTGAACAACGCCAGCAACTTAAATTTTTATGAGCTTTAGCTATGCAAGCTGCCTCAGACTCATAAACAGACTTAGTTTGTCTCTCTATTTTGTTGTGATAATTAGAAGCAGAAGTTCTAACTTGTTTCTGAGCCACCCACTCATAGAGTTTTGAGGAAATATAATCAACATTCAAATCTTTATCCTGAATATTTACAAGACAGTCAACAAAAATATCAAAACTTTTTCCCAAACTCCCCAACAAAATAAGAGCTCTCAAGTCTTCTTCAAACTGCAATCCGCATTGCTCCAAATCAGAAAAGATAGACAGCATAGCATTTACATGATCTTCTATGCATCCACTCTCAAATCGAAGAGAAAAGAGTTTCCTGCAAAGAACAATTTTCGAGCCAGCACTAGGTCTCTGATAAAGAGTTTTATAGCAATCCCAAACTTCCTTGGCATGCTCTAATCTTCTCACATGGACAAGTTGCTGGTCTTCGACCCCAAGCAGAATAAAGGCTCTGGCTTTTTGGTCCATTTCAGTTCCTCATCGTCATCATCAGCTGGGAGGGCATTCACAGCTTTCCACAAACTTTGTGTGATGAGATAGCACTTCATCTTCTCAGCCCATGTAAGATAATTTCGACCATTCAGTTTCTGAAACGCCAACTTAAACATTCCAGCCATCTCTAAACTTCAGGACTGTAAAAATTACAACAAAAAGTGTCCAAATACTGTAATCAGAAGACAAACCTCTTACTCCCGAGTAGAAAGAAAAATTTACTCCGAGTAGAACTTCCACACTTTGTCCTCTTACTCTCGAGTAGAAAGAAAAATTTACTCCCGAGTAGAACTTCCACACTTTGTCCTCTTACTCTCGAGTAGAAAGAAAAATTTACTCCCGAGTAGAATTTCCAGAAACAACATTGTTCATAGAGGTACTGGGCCCATAACCTGTTGAAATATGTAGGAAGCTGGGAATGATGGAAATAAAATTCCCAACTCCACCTTAAAAGGAAAAACACAGCGGCAAGCGGAAGAACTTAGGACACTTGAAGTTTCTTGTTGCAAAGGTTGACTTCAGTTCTTTAATGTTGTAAAATTCATAAAGTATAGTCCAGTCAGCAAATATATCCACTACAAGATAAATTCTCTTGCATGGCAGTGCAAAAACACAAACATAGATACAGGAGGTTTTGTTTGCTCACGCTCCGAGACTCACAGATCCTTCTGCTACAGTAGTTTGCATCCATGAAGTGGTTCTCCAGAGAAAAACAAAACTACCACAAAACAGTAACAGGATAAACAGAGTCTTCAGTTTTCTTTGTCATTAGCCTTGGCAAAGACATCAGCGTGTCCCTTCAAACAAACTCTCTCTCCTCCTTATCAGCCAAACTTTCTTCTTCTTCAATTCCCCCCACACTTAGCACAGCAGAGAGATTTTATAGCAACCAGGAAACCACTCCCCAAACACAGCTCAGCACACAGCTCAGGACACAGCTGATTAATTGATTACTCCACAGTGGAAATCTACTCAGATACTACAACAGGTATAAACTGTTCACTTAACTCTTTATTTCCAACAGCCCCATCTCAAATCACCACACATTTCCTAACTATATGCTTTCATCAGGCTCCCCACTTTTTCCAGGTTTTGTATAAGGTAGGCATGGGAAAACTTTCTAACTCAGAGGCCATATGGCGGGCTGGAGCGAGGTGGGTAGGCCAGGAGGGAGGGGGTTCTCCCCAATTCCCCTTTTGCACCTTCCTCCCCTTCCTCTTCTCTTTCAGAGGCAGAAAGTGAGGAAAAGACAGGAAACATTTGGATCCCGAAAGGGTTAGCCTTTGTTAGGATGAGATGGTGGATGGGAGAGGTAAAGTGTATCCACGAGACCCTGTATTGCCTACTCCTGGTATAGAATCCTAGAATCCTAGAGCTAGAAGAGACCCCCCAAGGGCCATCCAGTCCAACCCCCTGCCATGCAAGAAGGCACAATCAAATCACTTGCGGAAGAGCCTCCAGAGAAGGAGACCCTGCCACACTCCGAGGCAGCCTATGCCAATCACCAACAGCTCTTAGTCCCAGGAAGTTCTTCCTAATCTTTTCAGTCGATCTTTTCCCCTGCCATTTGAAACCATTGCTCCCTTGTGCTCTGATCTCTGGAGCAGCAGAGAGCCAGTCCTTCCCCTCCTCAATGAGAAACCCTTTTACATGGTTCTCGTGTTCCTTCTCAACCTTCTCCCATCTGAACACCCCCAGGAGGAAAGGAAGAAGGAAGAAAGGAGGGAAGAACAGGATGGAAGAGTGGAAGCGAATTGAGGGAGTAAGGGAGAGAGGAAAGAGAAGGAAGAAAAGACAAAAAGGGAGGGAGGATAAAGAGAGAGGGGAAGGAGGGAGGAAAGAGGAAAGGAAGGAAGGATGAAAGAGTGGAAGGGAAGGAAGGAGGGATTAAAGCGGGTTTTGGTACTTTCCGTGCAAAAAGTACAGTCAGAGAGTGATGCTACATGCGTGTAGAGCTCTGAAAAGTGGGTTCTTGTGCCAAGAATCAGACAGGCACTTGCAATGTGAAAATAACACTGTGATTCATGCTTTTTGAGGCACGCTGTGCCTAATGGAAGATAACCTAGGCTTAGAATGGATGGAACAGTACAGGTTGTGCTATGGGAGAACTGAATGCGAATTGAGAAAGCACTGCGCATGACAGAGAGACTGACCCCCTCCGTTGCTGGCACGGAGCCTGGAAGTCAATGTTTCAACCTGGGAACATCAGAGACTTAGCATTGATAGCTGTACTGTGAGAAAGAACTAACAAGAAATGACTATTGTTCTAATTCAGAGGTGTAACTTTGAGATGTGATGCAAATGGAAATGCAATGTTTATTGGATTAATGAGATGTCATGTAATCAACAGTAATCACCAGCCAATTATGATTGTTTTTATCCATGAAGAAGGGGTGGGCTTAACTGAAATGCCTCCATTGGGGTATAAATGTCTTTGTATTGAAAGTGACGGGGTCTTTTGCCCCTGATTGCAGCGCGTTCTGCTGGCAGAAGCCCACCAGCTGGTGCCAGAATAAACCTGTTTGATTTTTCACCTACTTCACAGTTGTCGTGTGTTTTCCCTCATCCTTGTACCCGCACGTTCAGGTAGCTTGATAAAGTTAACTTGATACTCGGAGTTCCATAACTCCTTGATTTGGCTGCTTCAGGATGGAGGAAAAAAGAAGGAAGGAAGGATAGGATAGTGAGAGAGAGGGGGCCCTGAGAAAAGAGCCCAAGGGTCCGCATCCAGCCCCTAGGCCTGGGTTTGCCTGGTATAAGATCATTCCTTTTGAAATCATCGTTCTTTTATCATCTGGGCCTTGCTAGAACACTGGTATAGTAGATATGGTTATGAAGAATAAAAAATACATTTAGTAAAATCAATGTAATATTCTTATAGCTATTTTATTTTCATAACTCATATGTAATTCACAATCCACCTTCACACAGTCTGACTCCCTTAACTGTCCCATAGCCTCATCCTCATGATACCTCCCACTTATATGCTCTGTGTCAAACACCAACAATAAGTACATTCCTACAATAGTCTACATTTCTCATTTGGACTTTCTCCACATGCCTAATCGTATTTAAACTTCTCATCTTCTACAGCGTAATATGGAAAAAACAAACCCTTTGTACAAGTCAAGTAACGTCACAATACCTTTGGTTACACATATCAAATTCCTTTTTATTTGGGCATAGCAACTTCTGTTTCTGAGATGTTTCCATGCTGAATAACAGCCTCTGTTTAACAGCCTCCAAAGGAGACTCCACCACACTCCAGGGCAGAGAGTTCCACTTCTGAACAGCTCTCACCATTAGGAAGTTCTTCCTCATGCTCAGGTGGAATCTCCTTTCTTGTAGTTTGAAGCCATTGTTCTGCATCCTAATCTCCAGGGCAGCAGAAAACAAGCTTGCTTCCTCCTCCCTATGATTTCCCCTCACATATTTATACATGGCCATCATGTCTTCTCTCAGCCTTATCTTCTTTAGGTTAAACATGGCCAGCTCTTTAAGTTGCTCCTCATAGGACTTGTTCTCCAGACCCTTGATCGTTTTAGTCACCCTTCTCTGGACACATTTCCGCTTGTCAACATCTCCCTTCATTTGCAGTGCCCAGATTTGAACACAGTATTCCTGATGTGGTCAGACCAAGGCAGAATAGATGGGTAGCATGACTTCCCTCGATCTAGACACTATATTCCTATTGATGCAGGCCAAAATCCCGTTGGCTTTTTTTGCCGCTGCATCGCATTGTGGGCTCATGTTTAACTTGTTGTCCACGAGGACTCCAAGATCTTTTTCACACGTACTGCTCTCGAGCCAACAATGTGGACTCTCTTTTCCTGTAGTTTGAAGCCATTGATTCACATCCTAATCTCCAGGGCAGCAGAAAACAAGCTTGCTCCCTCCTCCCTATGACTCCTTTCACATATTTTTACATGACCATCATGTTTCCTCTCAGTCTTATCTTCTGCCTGTAGTTCATAAAGGAGTACAGGCAGTTCCCTATTTACATCCATCTTACAAATGACTCACAGTTAAGAATGGAAGACAACATCAATCTGGCTGGAGTTACACTTTAAAATGTACCTGTTTGTAACTTGAGTGACTGCCTGTATTTGAAACAGCTATGGAGAATTAAGGGCAATTTTGAGTTATTGTTTTCCCTTATGAAGTTTCAATGTTTGTTTATTTATTTTAGAGTATTATATCATGCTTTACCACAAAGGCTCTTACAAATTTGTTCATTTGACTGTTTCTAGCCCTCAAGTTAGTTGTCCAAGTCATTTGGTGATCCTTACAATCTATATAAGACAAGACACACAAGAGAAAGTGAATTGCAGGGGTGGGTGGGATTCAGTATAGCAGGGTTCCTCTTTCTTTGTCTCGCCATGGACAGGGCAGGGAGGACTTTTATCTGCTTCTGAGCCTATATTCGACGTTGAAATTGGCATGTGGATGTAAAATGCAAAACACAGCAAAGATAAGCAAACCCAACCTTTTTCTTATAAAATGTATGAAGAACAAGGAAGATCACTGCCAAAAGAACACAGGGCATGTCTATATAACTTGGGCTCTGTGGAACTATTATTGCATAGCTGCCTTCTAAGTCACATGCAAACCAGCTGTCCTTTAGTGCAGTACATTTCATTGGTTTATTTATGTGTTAACTCCCACAATTGTATCATTTTTAAAATCTAGGTATGGAAAGAAAAGGAATCCACAATGTCCTTTTCTGATTTATCTGAGAGAGAACAGTTTCCACATTCTTGCCATTGTGGCCAGAATCCAACCCAATCTTTTAATGCATGTAACATGATCCAAATGACATAGCATGTAGAGCTATAATGTCTGAAGATAACATATGGAAAAATCCCAGTGTTTTTCTGGACATTTTGAGAAAAACCATAAAATGCAATATTATTACCTCTTAAATATCAAAATATTATAGGCATACATACACTTTTTTTTTTAAAAAAAGCTTAACATTGGAAATTTAACCCTGGAAAGAACCACTTCATGGCAATGATCAGCTCACACCAACCTGTTTGGTCCACCACCAATCTCCGCACTCTCCCTAATTTCATAGCAATGTGATGGCACCTAGAGAGCCAGTCAAAAAAATCCAGATCTGCTAGAAAACCACAGGGTAAAAGGCAAGGTTTCTGAACCAGATTAAAATCAAAAGAACTACATTTGAAATGAATCATCAAGAACATTGTGTGCTATGATAGCATGATTTTTTTCAATAAAGACAACCTAAGTGCTATTCCTCCATTCTCTTCAAGGGATTTGTATTTGATGTGGGGTGTGTCCATCCCAGCTCAGAATGCATTCTTTATATCTTCTGCAACAAGCAATATTTTAATTGCCCTTTTATTTCAAACAATATTTGAAGTAGTGCTCAACCTCTGCTCATCTTAAAAAATCCCCAGAAGAATAGCACTAAGGACTTCTGTGTCCACAGAGATTGTATGACTCTTTCAATTTTCTCAAAAAGTGGGCCTTCTGTGGAAACAAAAAAGTAGAAACTGTATTTTGTAAGTTTGATGTACATTTGACTATATGGCCACTAGGTAAGCAATAGGTGAGAAAGTCATTGGAAGGAGAAAATAAAATTAGTATCAGCTTCACCACAAGATGGCATTCCCACTCTCAATTCCATAGAGAAGTGGTTCTCAACCTTCTTAATGCTGTGACCCCTTAAGACAGTTCCTCATGTTTATTTATTTATTTCTGGCATTTTACCCCGCTCTTCTCAACTCCCGAGGGGGGACTCAGAGCGGCTTCCAAAAAGGCACAATTTGATGCCCACACAGTAAAACACAGTATAAAACCCCAACATTCAACAATAAAATACATTAAAATACAATTACATTAATACATCCTATGCATTCATTTATGTTAAAAACAGTGTTCCGTCCATAAAAAGCAATTGAGCCCTATTCAACAACTTTCCATCAAAATCCAATCTAAAATACTGCCTTGTGCTATTGTGCAAACGCCTGGTCCCATAGCCAGGCCTTTACTTTTTTCCTGCATGACAGGAGGGATGGAATTGATCGCATATCACTAGGGAGCGCATTCCACAGACAGGGAGCCACCACCGAGAAGGCCCTCTCCCTCGTCCCCACCAACCGCATTTGAAAAGTTGGTGGGAGCGAGAGCAGGGCCTCCCCGGATGACCTTAACGTACGAGGTGGGACGTAGCGGCAGATGCGTTCGGACAAGTAAGCTGGGCCAGAACCATATAGAGCTTTAAAGGTCAAAACCAGCACTTTGAATTGAACTCGGAAGTGGACAGGCAGCCAGTGGAGCTGACACAACAGGGGGGTGGTATGCTCCCTGTATGTAGCTCCAGTTAGTAGTCTGGCTGCTGCCTGTTGGACTAGTTGTAATTTCCGAACTGTCTTCAAAGGCAGCCCCACATAGAGTGTGTTGCAGTAATCTATTCGGGATGTGACCAGAGCGTGGACCACTGTAGCCAGATCAGACTTCCGAAGGTACGGGCACAGCTGGCGCACGAGTCTTAACTGTGGAAAAGCTCCCCTGGCCACCACTGAGACCTGGGGTTCCAAGCTCAGCGATGAGTTCAGGATCACTCCCAAGCTGCGAACCTGCGTCTTCAGGGGGAGTGTAACCCCATCCAACACAGGCTGTAACCCTATGCCCTGTTCGGCCTTTCGACTGACCAGGAGGACCTCTGTCTTGTCTGGTGATCCCAACCATGAAATTATTTTCGTTGCTACTTCTTGATTTTGTTAATGCTATGAATCATAATGTGCAGGATGCATTTTCATTCACTGGACCACATTTGGAAGAAATACTTGATATGCCCATATTTGAATAACTGTGGGGTTGGGGGGGGGGGAGGAATTGATTTTGGAGTTGTAGTTACTGGGATTTATAGTTCACTTACAATCAAAGAGCATTCTGAACCCCACCAACAGTAGATTTGGGCCAAACTTCTCACACAGAACCCCTATGAACAACAGAAAATACTGGAGGGATCTGGGAGGAATGGACAGTGATTTACTTCGAGCAGGGGTGCTCATTACGGTGATCGGGAGCACCTAGGTGATCTTTGGCCCTCTTCCAGGTGATCTTTGGGCCTCACCAGCCGGATGGCGTGCTCCTGCCATGCGCGTGCACGTGCGCTCCTGCCGCCGCCTTCGTGGGGCTTCTTTTGCCAAAATGAGGCTTTAGTGGGCGGGCCCTGGCGCTTGTCTTGCCATGCACGGTGTGGTGACATGACCGCCCATTGGTTGCTGCTGGGGGAGCAAGGCGAAGGCACGCACACGGATAGGATGCGAGGCTGTGGGAGGGATGGAGGGAATGTGTGTGTGTGTGAGAGAGAGCCAAGGAGAGAAGAAAGAAATCCGGAGAACTTTTTCGGCTCCTTTTGGCAGGCAGGCAGGCGGGCGCTGGAAGGAGAGAGGGAGAGAGAGAGAGAAAGAGACAAAGGAGGCCGGGCAAAGTGGAGCAAAGCCAAGCAAGCCCCGCCGAAAACCCTGCTGCTGCCCTCGGGACTCCCATTCCAAGCCGAGACCTGGGCGAGCGAGCTGTGTGGGGCTGCTTTCTTTCCTTGGTTGGGTGCGAGGAGGGAGGGCTCCGCCGTGTTCCTGGGGCTGAACCTGAGGAGGAGGGGGCTGCGGGGACGGAGACTCCACTTGCTGCTGCTGCTTGTGCCCTCGCTGCCTTTCTCCGCCTCACCCTCCCTCGCCCTCGAAGGAGAAAGGCGACGAGGCCCCACAGGAGAGAGAGGGGGGGTGGCTCTTCAGAGCCGGCTAGGAAGAGCCACCCTCTCCCCCCCCCCCGTGGGCATGGACTGTCACCAGTGGGAGGGGTCCTCCTTCCTGCCAGTCATCCACTTGGGCGTCCTTTCTGAGTGACACCCTTGAAAGGAAACCCCCCCCCCCCGCTACATCTGACATTTTGGGGAAGCACCTCTTCCACTCTTCCTTCTCCTGCCCAGGTAAGGAAGCCTTGAGGGAGGAGGGAGGGGGGAGGCTGCTGTGGGGAGGCTCCAGCCTCACGTGGGTTCCTCTCTCGGTTGAGTTTCCGGGCCCAGGCAGCAGCCAGGCGGCCCCTCTTCCCAGCCCTGCGCCTTCCGAGCCGCCGCCGAAGCCATATCTGGCCGGAGCGCTGGTGGGTGCGCCTATAAATACCCTCCTGCTGCATGCGTGGGAGGGGCCTGCTGTGCACGCAAAAAGCAGGACGGGATGGGGACTTCCTGCTTCGCGAAAGCACGCAGCAGGAAGGAGGAAGGCAATGAAGACATTAAGAGAGAGCATGCGCGCAGGCAAGGAGGATCCCCTTCCCGGGTGCGCGCGGCAGCGAGTTCGTGGGCAGGCAAGAAAGAAGCCCCGCACGGACAAAAGGCTGCAGCAACAGCAGGCGCGGGCGCACGCACACTCACATGCACAACAGATGATCTTTTCAACTTGATTGTTCATATAGTAGCTCGCATGATGAAAAAGTGGGCACCCCTGACTTGGAGTCTCAGAATCAGCCCTCCCCTTGGCTGAGAGGCCAGCCAATCACAGCAGAAGGGCTTTTGGTGGGAGGATTTGCCATGTTTCCAAAAAGGATGAGAAAGATAGGTGGAGAGATTTTCAGCCTTCTCAGCCAAAGGAGTTCTTAAAACCATCAGAAATGTGTTTTCTGATGATCTTTGGCAACCCCTCTGAAACCCCCTTCATATCTCCCCCCCAGGGGTCTCAACCCCCAGGTTGAAAAATGCTGCCATCGAGTATCATAGTGGAGAACTTGGTTTGTCCATTGAAAATGACACAGCTTCCATATCTTTCATAGTTGAGTAGAAGAATGAATTTTGGGAGATGTTGCTTGTCATGCAACCAGGTGACAAGCAACACCTGTTGACATTCCTTCTTCTACCCAACCATCAAAGTATGTCTCTAATTTTCACTCTGGCATGCCTACTCTGAACCTCTACTTCAAATAGTCAGGGGATGCACTGATATATTCAGTGAACATTTTGAGCCTCAAAGCTTCAGTTGTCTCCATATTATTTATATGGTAACAAATGCAAAAAGATTGGCGTAGGCCCAAGACAGCCCTCCCTGCAAAGGCATTATAATCAAGTTGAACACTAGAACAACTTCTGTCAAGCTTTTCCTAATGTTCAGGTGGAATCTCTTTTCCTGCAGCTTGAAACCATTGCTCCATGCCCTAATCTGCAGAGCAGCAGAAAACTAGCTTGCTCTCTCCTTAACGTGCCTTCGTTTCAAATATTTAAACATGGCTATCTTGTCCCCTCTACCTTTTTTTCTCCAGGCTAAACATACTCCGCTCCCTCAGTTGTTCCTCATAGGGCTTGGCTTCCAAACACTTGATCATTCCAGCGTGTCAATATCCTTCTTGCATTGTGGTGCCCAGAATTGGGCATATTACATCCAGGTGAGAACTGACAAAAACAGAAGTGGTAACATTACTTCCTTTGATCTAGACACAATATTCCTATTGTCATCTAGAATCATACAGTATTGGCTTTTTTAGCTGTCCCATCACAGTTGAATCTTTGAATAGCAGCCCTGCTGAAATAGTTTTTAGAATTGACAGGCATGTGATGATGGGGAAAGAATGTCATATTCTTCCCTTAACTGATGACTAGAGATGTTGAGTTAAGTACAATCGAATGTCTTTTTTATATTTCAAGCGTTAGCTGTAATGTTACAAAATTAGAAATAAGTGATTCCTGAAAAGGTTAAATATGTTGCCATAATGTTAATGAAACATTTAATTGTGATTTTAAACATCTTTCAATTTATGCAAATTGGGTTTTAATAGTTATCCATACTTGTGCATGTAAAACAGTCAGAAAGCTCAAGTCACAAGAAAAAACTTTATTGCCTGCTCCCATTCTTATGGGGTTATTTTTATTTAGTAATGTGATATCATGATACGTTTAGACATATTCGGAAATTCTCCTGATCATGGAGATATATATATATATATATATATATATATATGGATTTTTTGCATATATATGGAAGGGGGAGCAGTAGTAGCTGGTGGCACTATTGCTATTATCCAGAGGGAAAGTTTTTCCTAAAACATAGTAACCAATAATTCCAGTTAGGAATAGTTTGCATGGATTTTGCTTTGAAAATGTCTTAAATTCAAGTGAATGGTATGTTATACTTATTTTGCACAAGTTGCAATTTGAATACAGATCGACATGTTTCATTATTTTTGAATGTATATTTTCTGATTATATATTGTTTGTGTCAAGTATTTGCTAAAAATTTTTTTTTAAAAAAAAGTTAATGAGTCAAGCACAAAATGAGCTGATTTTGGTTTTATACTTTATTATCAAATAGCATTAGATGCAAAACTGAAAATACTGTGGACATATGATGCAAACACATCCTGAGTGGTTTTTCTGAAAATATCCAAATGATAGAACACCAAATTGTTATTTCCCTGGCCCAGCACATCTCCCTCCTAAGCCAGACATGGGAGAATTTTCTAGCCACTTCTAGCCAGAGCAAGTTACATGGGCAGTGATTGGACGCCTTCTTTTCAAATGTGGATATTTAGAGCTTTTTAAAGTACAGTCAATACATTAATAAAATCATGTAACATCATCAGAAATGTGCACACTTATACCAGCCAGAGCAGAGTGTACTTGGTGTGGTTTCCTTCTGACTCCATCCCAAAGAGTATTTAAAAGGAGTGGGCAAAGAGGCAGCAGGAGCTCTCCTTTGGCTTCCTCACTCCTTATGATACATCAAACAATCCCTGCATGAGGTTGGCCCTGGTAGAAATATTATCCCAATATTATCCCTGGTAGAAATATTATCCCCGAGCCTTCGGGGAGTGGCGGTATAGGAAGTTTGAACTAATAATAATAATAATAATAATATTTACAGATTTGCTCTTTGTTCCAGTTTTACTATTTCAAAGTACTGCTTTAGCGCACAAGGTGTTCCCGTTTCCTCTTACAGCCTGCAGCCATCTATGTCCTCCAGAACATGGTGATCACAGTAAAGACATCATTATATATGCAGTCCTCCTGAATTCTCGGGTTAGGGAAGGTTTCTTGGGCAATACTTTATTTCCCAACATCACTTAGGTTATATCAGACTATACGGCATGAATTCAGGCTGCATTATAGTTTCAGCCTTAAATGCAAACGCTTGTACATAAACACCCAGCATCCAATACAAGACTGCTGAAAATCATACTCATCTACTAGTAAGGAACCATGCTACTTCCAAAGTAATGAAATTTTATGGTAAGTACTATAAAATCAGTATGCTTGAGAGAACACAAATCAATTAAATGGTCTCTGGTCTCAAAAAAAAAGGATACTGGATTGTATTTATGTTAATAAATATGTATAGATATAGTACTCGTACAATGTGTATTTTCATTATGAATTGCTTGAAATATTGGATTTATACGCCAGTGTCTAGTAGTATATTGAGATGAGATATCTGAGCAGCATAAGATAATATTGTTGGTTTACAAAGAGATCACAGCCACACTCCCTTTTGTAAGTGGAGATTACCAGAACTGCCCAAATAATGCTTGTCTGCTCTGAAAGGACGAGCCCGCAAGAACAAGTTTTTAAGTAACCAAGTTGGAGAGAAGGAACAGGCAAATAAATATATTTGCTCCTTGCAAGAGCTATTTCTACCAGTGAATCTGTTTGCAAGGTACAAGCAAAAGTCTTAATTTCTCAAGTGAAAAAAATTTATGAAAATTGGCAATAGCATGGCTTAGACAAATGCAGGTATACAAATGTATTAATTGCCAGACATATGATTACAATAAATCATTCTTCAAAGATGGGAATCTTCTACAATTAAACATTCTTCCAACCTATCGATAATTCATGAGCTTTAGCTTCTTTCAAACCATGTAGAACAACAGCAAGTAAAATGCTAGAAATGAAAGCACATTTACATTTATACTTTTAAAACCACATTTACATGGTGGTTTTCCATTATACCCATTTCCCCTATCCAAGTGTTGCACTTTCACAAAAACTATGAGTAGGTATTAATTTTAAGCATATAACAGTATGTATTTTCTCCTGCATATCAGAAACTGACCAGTTTGATTACTGTCACTAAGGAAGCAATAGACAAAACTATTTTACTAGCCAATGGAATTGGACTGCCATTACACAGATCTGTTTGGCAACACTTAAATTTAAAACTTTCAACATTGTAGTATTTTCCAATATCGGCCAGTTCGCACTCTTTAAATTTCCAGCATGAAGAGACATTTTTTGTACCTTCAAAAGAAAAGAAAACAAGATTGTGAGCAGTGAATGTATTTATACCGAGTTTAATGTGAGAGAGAAAAGATTTAAACATCACTAAACCCATTTCAACCCTTCCACATAAGATTATAAGGTAGACTTTTAAAATGTTCAATTGCATCACCTGTTGACTTATGATGATACCATTAATTTCATAGGGTGTTTCTTGGCCAATATTTGGTGGTTTTGATACTTCCTTGCTGTGAACAAGAGCCTGCAGCACCTTTTGTTCAATGGCAATTTTCTATCAAGGAACTAACCAGGGCTTCCCTTACTTAGCTTCCAAGAATCAGGCAGAACCTGGTGCCTTTGTTAGACACCTTTACTGCCCAAATCAGAATATATATCTCCAATTTTCTATTTAGAATCATGCTGCTTTATCATGATGTTTTCATGGTATATTAGCTTCATTCAATAAGGGAAATCCACCTTTCCCTAAAATTCTTTTCAGAATAATTTCTTTCATTATGTATGGTATAGTTTTTTCTTCTTATTTGTTTGAATGGCAATTTTCCTCTTTTCCACTAAACCTGATAATTGGCTTCCCTGCTGTTTCAGAGAGCTCTCTCAAACTTTCTGGGTTTTTAAAACTCTTAAAATATCCAGACTTTTAAACATTTTCTGAAAAGGTTTTATCTGGAAGCCATCTAAAAATTCTGTACTTCCAACTAGATTGGGAAAATATTTTTATCTGTGGAAATATAGAATGCTCAAGTTAGCTGGACTGTGCAATGCACTCCCCCCAGTGGCACATCAGGTTAAACAGCTGAGCTGCTGAACTTGCTGACCAAAAGGTCAGCAGTTCGAATCCAGGGAGCAGGGTGAGCTCCCACTCTTGGCCCCAGCTCCTGCCACTCTAGCAGTTCAAAAACATGGAAATGTGAATAGATCAATACATACTGCTCCAGAGGGACGGTAACCGTGTTCCATGCAGTCATGCCAACCACATGACCTTGGAGGCATCTACAGACAACGCCAGCTCTTTGGTTTAGAAATGGAGATAAGCATTAACCCCCCTCCCCCGAGTTGGACATAACTAGTCTTAATGTAAAGGGGAATCCTTTACCTTTAGAATGCACTTCACTAAGTTTAATATGGTTTTTTAAAATTAAGAGTCAATTTCACTAATGCAAGTCGCTATGGTTTTATACTGTTTTTAACCATATGTCTGTTACAGAGTCTTTAGTTTATATCTGTATATAGGAATTTCAGAAACTGAACATTTTAGTTTGGATTTTATCTTCCACATTGCTTGAGAATGTTAATGTGATAAATGTTGCTATTACTATTATCATAGTAACACAGGCATATAGTTACTATATAAGTCAAAATGCATCTTTTAAAAAATAAAATATTCTTATTAGGTCTGGTACTACATAAGAAACTAACATTGCACTGACGAGCAGTTATGCACAATTAGTTAGTAAAAAGCATAGGAAAAAGAGACAAATATTAGTACTGAAGCCATTCATAAATAATGTTAGTTTAGGCAGAACACTCAAAAGCAAGAATTATATTTACTTACCAACAGATTTAACATTTGACCAAAATCATTTATCTGCAAGTTGTCTATACAGTAACATATCCAGCAAGACATGTCAGAAAATTTGTTATACTTATCACTAGCTAAACAAAGAAATGCAGTATAAGAGAGCATACTTACCAAGATATGCCACCATGCAAGTATTTTGATCAGGTGAGCATGTTTGGTTAGTCTTGCAGGGACTTAAAGGACAATTGTAACATACCAGGGCACTTCCTGAAAATAAAGGGAAAGGGTTGACTAAGTGCTTTCCCCCCCAAAATCAAATATCTGACAAAGTTTTAACTCTTAATTTTTATTTTTTTATTTTTATTTTTAAAATGAATTTTATTGTTTAAAAACATAACAGTGCTTACAAACATTTGACACTACAGCCCACATCGGGCAGTCACAAAATCAAATGGGAACATTGGGGTGGGGCTGACATACCAACTCACTTTTAAAAAACAAACAAAGGGTTGACTTAAAGAAAGCGGTTTTCAGATCTTATCCCATAACATATACTGGTTTTTATATCCAGTAGCCCTTTAGCTCGATCTTCATATTTTTTTCACATAGTTGATCAGCGGTTTAGCAAAATAATCAATCTCAGCAGGGCAAGTTTATCCATTTTTCCCTATGTCCATTAATTTATATATCAGGATTTGCTGTGAGACAGTTACCAGGCATTTTCACAGAGCACATAATTGAACTATCATGTGCTCAACATAAACGTGCCTATATGGCAGTGGTTCCCAACCTATGGGTCTCCATGTGTTTTGGCCTTCAATTCCCAGAAATCCTAATAGCTGGTAAACTGGCTGGGATACCTGGGAGTTTCAGGTAAAAAACCTGGGCACCCTCAGGTTGAGAACCAGTGCTATATGGGACCTTGTGATCAGGTCAGCTGGTTCCTGATTCTGAGCCTGGCTGCTACAGGGGAGGAAACAAAGCTTCAAATACTGACATCTCATGGTAACATCTCATGGGTGTTACTTGATGCATCTCATAGCCTTGAAGCCATTACTGGATGGCTGCGAGCCAGTAGGTTGAAGGTGAATCCGGCTAAGACGGAGATCCTGTGGCTGGGTCGTCCGGGTACGGGAGAGATCCGGCTCCCGACCCTGGACGATGCGATGCTTTGCCCGTCGCCATCTGTCAAAAGACTGGGAGTCACACTTGACTCTCAACTGTCAATGGAGAAGCATATCTCCATCGTCAGTGGAGTAGCTTTTTACCACCTCCGGCAGGCGAGAAAGCTGGCTCCCTACCTGTCCCGTCATGACCTAGCCACAGTGGTCCAAGCCACGGTCATCTCAAGATTGGACTACTCTAATGCTCTCTACATTGGCCTTCCTCTGTCGGTGATCCGGAGGCTTAAGCTGGTGCAGAACACTGCAGCCCGGCTGTTGGCAGGCCTACCATCTTGCTGCCACATTACGCCTGTTCTGCGCGAACTGCACTGGCTTCCAATAGAGCACCGGATCACCTTCAAAGTGCTGGTTTTGACCTTTAAGGCCTTGAATGGTCTGAGGCCAGTGTACCTAAGGGACCGCCTCTCCCTATATAGTCCCCCAAGACCACTGTGATCTGAGTCCCTGAACCTTCTTGCGGTGCCAAGCTGTAAAACCCTTCACCTGACCTCAACATGGAGGAGAGCCTTTAGCGTCATTGCCCCAGTACTGTGGAACGCTCTTCCTGCCACAATCTGCGCGTTGTCTAAATTACTAGCCTTCCGGAAGGCTTGTAAGACCTTTCTATTTGTACAGGCATTTGGTCAGTAATAACGCTAGGCCTTCTACCACATAGCCGTAGGCCACAGGAGTAATCTTGGTGAGTGTGTGTTACTGTATAGTTTTAATTATGGATATTAATCTTGATGTTTTATCGTGTTTTTATGGTGTTTTTAGCATATGTAAGTCGCCCCGAGCCTAACGGGAGTGGTGACTAATAAGCCGAAATAAATAACATAACATAACAATTACTAGGGGGAGCTCTGTTGCCTTCTTCTGCATTGCCGTGCCATTGGTTGTTTACACTGTATTTGTGTTGTACACGTGAAGAACATTTTAAAATATATGAATCTGATGCCACAAAATTTCTTATGATAATGCACCATTGTTGGCACCACCTTTTGGCAACCTAATTTCTCATATCAGCTGGATGTTTAAACGGCCCTGGAACACATTGTGATCAGCCTTCAATTGTGGAGGTTCTCAGTCTACCCAAACTGAGCAATGCTGCTGTGGAAAGCCACCTCTCACTCTACTTTGCTAATGTGCAGCAGTCTCCTATGAAAGTACTTGAATAAACTGATGAAATTGCTACAGTGATATATTACCCAATCGTTGAACCTAGATCATTGTGATTGCAGAATGCAGACGAAATAGTCATGTGTCAGCTTCAAGATAAGGTTAAACTGAAAGGAATTATCAGCATACTGATAGGTTGTGAAACAGGAACAGAGCTCGTTGTTACTCCCACTGTTTAGTTTTGGTTCAGCAACAGATAATCACATAAAATTCACTGATTGGGAATATTTGTCCAGTTCTCACTCAGGGTTGCTTTCATGAAGTTCACAGCACAAGACAGAAAATAGCTACACAAGTGCCATGATACATATGCTGGGGGTGTTTAGAAGTCCTGCAGTTCTGTTCCTAAAATATACCATCTTAGGTTGTTAGAACTGTTTTAGCTATCATTTTATTGTAAACGTGTTTGTGAAATCCTCAAGCAGATTATGTTCTTACAGTTTGAAACACTCAAGTAAAGAGAGACGAGTCACCCCTATATATACACACCCACACCAAAAATATCCATCAACATCCTGCAAGTGAACAGTGTAGCTTCTTCTATTTTCCTCCCCAAACAGTTCCTGAACTTCCAGTCCAAGGGGGAAAGCCTACCACACAGCAGAAGTACTGTATCCATGAAGGAAAGTCAGGCGGTTTTTCTTTGGTTGTCATGGGGGAGTTATAACCTGGAGTTATAACCACTAGGTCACAGGAGATTCACGGTCAATGTCAATTTAAAAAATTGTACAATGCAATACCAGAAAACGGCTTAATCTGCTTTGGCATATATAAAGGAAAGGGTATTTTAAGAATGGGGCAGGACAGGCCTTTTCTTCGAATATCCCTCTGCTGCCTCCAATTATAAAGGGAAAGGGGATTTTAAATGTTGAATAAATCCTCCAAGTTGACACCACTGATATAGGTTAAGGCTTTGTGTATTAAGAAATCAAAAGCTACAATAAGCTGAAACAAACTTCTGGCCGGAAAAACTCTCTAAAGAACTCTGGCAATCACCGCAACTCAAAGGAACAGCCCTTGGCTTATTTGAGGCTTGAATATGCTTGAACGTGCTGGATTCGAGCAGAGGCTTTTTACTCTGATAACATTAAGGAGATTCCTATTAATTACACGCTGCCACCATTTAGACTTTGACTTCTTCAGTGCTTTAGGTCTTTACACACAGAGGCACACTGAGGCAGTGATTGTGAACAAAACAATGGTGTTTATTTATGAGAACTTGAACAAACTGGCATTAAGCTTAGAGGTTTCAAATATTGGCACAAAGCGTATGGTTTCTTTAAATGGTTCAAAACTCAGTTGCAGATAGTACTCCTAACTCCCTCCGGAAAACTTCCATTGGTTTTAATGGAAGTGGGTGATTATGGCCAATGTTTTTATGGACTGAACATTGTTTTAATCCAGAGTGAATGGTGCTAATGTAGTTGTATTTTAATGTATTTTTAATGTATTTTAATTGTTGAAGGGTTTGGGGGTTTTATATTGTGATTATGTGAGCATCGAATTGTGCCGTACTGTAAGCCGCTCTGAGTCCCCCCTTGGGGGTTGAGAAGAGCGGGGTAAAATCCTGAAATAAATAAATAAATAAATAAATTACTGACAGGATTTGTTCTCTGAAAGTAATCCCAAACTCCACACACAGACAGTCCTTATCCTTTTGGGATCTGTCTCTCCACTCCCCAGTTATACTCCCAATTAGGGTTGCCACTTTTTGATATAATAAGGGATATTTACCTAAAAATACGGGATTTTTCACAAAAATAAGGGACACTTCATAAAACCTTGAAAACTAAACATTAGGCAACCCTAACTATACTCCTTTTGATGCAGCCTTGGCTTTTTCAGCTGCGGCATCACACTGGTGACAGATCTTTAGACTGGGGTCTAACAGAAGCCTGCATTCAGGGCAATATCTACTTGGGCCACTCTGCAAGAAGGCACAACCCAAGCCCTCCCGACAGATGCCTGTCTGGCTCAAAAGCCCTCCAGAGACCCCCCACCCACCCCTCACCCCCGGTGTGGCTGTGATTTGTGTGCCTGGCAGGGGGTCATCTTCCTTCCTCTCCCAGCGGTCAACAGTGAAAGCGGCCCTGCGGTCGAGATGGGCGAGGGAGCAGCAGACCTGGCTCTGGGTCTCCATGATCAGCAGCTCTATGCGGGCCTGCATCTCGCCGCGCCTGCAGCTCCCTCAGACCACTCACCGGCAGCACCATGAAGACCGGAAAGCCCTCTTCTCTCCCTTTTCCTCCTTCTCCTCCCCCCAGGAGAGAGGGCTCTTGGGAAATGGAATCCCACGCGAAAGGGAGGCAGCCTTGGACTACAATTCAATCAAGAGGAGGCAGCCTTGGACTACAATTCCCAGCCGCTCGTGGGGAGGCGAGAGGAAACAGGAGGAACCAAAAGGGGTAGCAGGATGGAGGAGGAGGAAGAAGAAAGTGTGTGTGTATATGTACTGGCCCAGCCTCGCCTCCTGCTGCCACCTGTCCCGTCAATATAGGAGCTGAAAATAAGGGACACGGAATTTGGGGCCGAAATAAGGGCCGTCCCTTAGAATAAAGGGACGAGAAGAATAAAGGGAGAGAAGAAATATATACCCCAACTAGCCAGAAATTCGACCGATTTAAAACGCTGGACTTGGAGGCAGTCAGCAAAATCCTCTCCGCAGCACAACCAACTACCTGCTCCACGGACCCCTGTCCTTCCCGGCTGGTTAAGGACTGCTCAGAGGAGCTTCAGGTTCCTCTGATGCACATAATAAACAACTCCCTGGAGCAGGGAATCTTCCCGGACAATCTAAAGGAAGCCATGGTTTGCCCTCTTTTAAAGAAACCCTGGACCCTGCGACGCCAGCCAACTACCGCCCGGTCTCAAACCTCCCGTTCCTCGGCAAGCTGATTGAACGTGCGGCAGCAACTCAACTCTAAAAATATCTTGAGGATTCGGATGGCCTGGACCCTTTTCAATCAGGTTTCCGTCCCGGACACAGGACCGAGACCGTTCTGGTGGCCATCTCGGATGACATCCGCCGTCAATTAGACAAGGGAGGTTCAGTAGTTCTGGTGCTGCTCTATCTCACCGCTGCCTTTGATACGGTGGACCACGATCTGCTGATTCAACAGCTAACCGCTACGGCAATTCAAGGATCGGCCATAACTTGGCTCAACTCGTTCTTGCGAGGACGCAGTCAGCGTGTAGAATGGCTAGGCCAAACGTCTGGAAAGTCCCTTCTTGAGTGTGGAGTACCCCAAGGCGCCATATTATCACCTATGCTGTTTGGGCTGGAATGCTACCAGTACGCCGACGACACTCAGCAACTCCTAAAGCTGGAACCTGGAGCAACCTCGGTGCCTGACAACTTTACCCAGTGCCTAGGAGCAGTGACGAGTTGGCTACGGGCCCACAAACTGAAAGTAAATCCAGCAAAGACTGACATTTTGTGGCCGTGTCGCCCATCAGAACTAGTCAATCCACTGCCACCCTTCGAAGGGGAACCGCTGACTCCATCCTCCACTGTGAAGAGCCTCGGTGTCATCCTGGACTCTAAAATGACGATGGAGGCCCAGATTGCCTCCACGAGCAAAAGGGCCTTCTTCCACCTACGTCAAGCAAGCCAACTGGCGCCCTATCTACCAACGGAGGCGCCAGCCATGGTAATCCATGCCACGGTGACATCAAGGCTGGATTATTGCAACGCCTTATACGTGGGTCTTCCTCGGTCAGCAACCCGCAAGATCCAGATTGTAGAAAATGCTGCCGCCAGGCTCCTCACAAAAACACCAATGAGGTGTCACATAACGCCATCCTTACAGCATTTGCACTGGCTTCCGGTCGAGTACAGAATCCTTTATAAGACCCTGACATTCAAGGCTTTGCGGGGCCAGGGCCCCACATACCTAAAAGACCGTCTGATACCACCCATCCACCTGAGAGCACCACGGCCAGCCTACGAGAACCTTTTCTGTGTCCCAGGTCTGGGAGAGGCTCATCTGGAGTCCACGAGACAGAGATCTTTCTCCATTGTGGCCCCTGTCCTGTGGAACTCTCTGCCGCCAGACCAAAGAACCAACCTCGACCTGCCTTCATTTCTGGCGGCACTAAAGACATGGCTATTTAGAAGAGCATATGCATGAGTGACAATCAGTGACCTGGAATCTGTCTATTCCAGTATCTTAACATTTTAATGTTTTAAAATTTTAATATTTTAGTATTGTACATGCCATGCTATGTAAGTCGCCCCGGAGCACATCTGTGGAGGGTGACTCATAAATAATAAAGTTAGGTAGTTAGTTAGTTGGCAACCCTACTCCCAATAGCTGTAAGCTTCTAACTCGCTAACACTGCTGTCTAACTGACCAACTTCAGGCTTTACTGATTCTTCTCTACTCCCCCTACTCCTTTGACACTCAGACTCCAACTGAGCCCTCAGGATTCAAAACACGCCTACTTCCCCAGTTTAGCTCCGCCCTCTCTCTCCCAGCCAATCATAAACACTTCTCATTTCCCTCCAAGCTGCTACTAAGCATGCTCCCCTTCAGGAAATAAGCATCTAAGATGAATGCCTCTTCCAGACAATCCAAAATGACTGCCAAACTTTCTGGGCCTACTTTTCAGGCTTTTCCTACCCTAACAGGTAGGGAATAAAGACAGGCCCTCCTTTGTTTCTCTGCTCAGTCCCTAACTCTGCTTTTGAAACATTTAACTAGAGTATTCATACATACCAGAATGACAGAACAAAGCCAAAAGGAAGGTAGTGATCAAAGCGATGGCCAAGAGACACTTCATCTTTGCGTTAGCGCTTTCTCTTTAACCTATAAAGCAAGAATAAGTTATTGGTTGGTATTGGATGTACTAAACTGGTATAATCTGTGAAAACAATAAACGGAGCACTGGGGAAAGATCTTAGTATTTTTTAAAAACACAACTTTTGTGCTATAACTTAGGCAATTTAGTGTCCAATGTCTTGCCTTTTTCCATGACTTAAACAGTATTACATAACCTACACAACAGGCATTGTTGTTGAAAAATAAACCCCCTCTTGAAAAGCTCAATTAAATCAAATTATGAATGTATACAGGCAGTCCCCAAGTTACGAATGTTCTTAAGTTGAATTTGTCTGTAGATCCGAACTGGTGTATATATATATATATATATATATATATATATATATATATATTGAATGTTTTTATTGAGTTTTTGCAATACATATAAAAATGATAGAGAGATCAGGAACATATAGGGAAAGTGAGTAGGGGGAGGGGACATCGGGGAGGAAAGAGGGGGTAGGATGTAGGGGGTTGAGAGGAAGACAGAACACCATTTACACACAACGAGTGTCTTCCAGTTCGGGTACCGGAGATGTTAAGTACTTGAGCTGACACCGCTAACTCAAAAAGAAAAATTTCCATCGCCTGTTGAAGTCTCTAGTGCAAGGTCTTTCCTTTATAGAAACAATTTTTCAAAATAAATCCTCACTGGTTTCCAATCCACCTTCCACTTGTCACTTCTATATTGTATCTTGCTATACAGATCGTCGGACTCCATTAACTCATTGAGCTTATTGAACCAATCCTCTATTGGAGGAACCTCCTCCCTTTTCCAATGTTTGGCCAACACTAGCCTGGCTGCCGCTGAAATAAAGTAAAACAGCTTTACATTATTTTCCTCTAGTTCTTCCTCTGGAAGGTTTAACAAATAAGTTTCCGGTTTGAAATTGAATATCTCCTTGAAAATTTTTTGGGTATGTTTGTGGATAGTCTTCCAAAATTTTTGGATTTTGCTACATGTCCACCAACAATGTATGTATGTTCCCAAGTGGGTCTTACATTTCCAACATTTGCTATTATTATTTTTATAGTACTTTGCTAGCCTCTGTGGAGTCAAGTGCCACATGTAGAACATTTTGTACCAATTCTCCGCTGGCACACTGGAACTGGTACGGTATATTTTTTAAAGCTTAACCCCAGCCCAAAATACAGTGGATCTTTGACTTAAGACCAGCCCAACCTAAGAGCATTTTGAGTTAAGAGAGGTCGCTCAGCCCGGGTTTCATTTTGACATGATAGCAACATTTTGTGATATGAGCTAGTGCCAAAGAGAGTGCTAGCACAAGAGTACAAAGCTTTGGGGCTTCAAGGGAGAAGCCTCCATGCCTCGTGCTCTTGTCCACTTTGGGAGAATGCCATCTGCTTTGTTTTTTGCTCTTGTCCGCTCTGAGGATCTTTGGGTTAGTTGATTTTGTGTCGTTTTTATTCCTGGAATGTTTGGCTTCATCAAGAGAGGGGGAGAGACAGCAAGGGAGGGAAGCTGGAATGAGTACATTATAAAGAAAATGAGGCTTTTGCCTCTTCACTTTGTGCCCTTACCATTGTGCCACAACTTTTGGCTTCTACCATTTTAATGTTGCTCTTTTTTATTGCTCTATTTCTTATTTCTAAAGTACATTTTCTTATTTTAAAACACGTAACAAAAAAAGGGGGGGGGGAGTGTTTTGTGGAATAGATTAACAGCATTTCAATGGGAAAATTGACTTTTGAGATAAGAAAATTTTGAGTTAAGAGCACCGTCACAGAACAAACTGAACTCTGATGTCAAGGTATCACTGTATATATTTTTTAGCTTTGGATAACACAGGGAAGGATTAACATTGCTGTGGTGTTTGTTTTACTGTCTGTGCCCCCATCCAGAAGATTTCATTTCATTTTCTGTCCCTAAGACAATTGGATTTTGGAAAATGTGACTTGTTTTGGAAACAAGAACTGGTGATAAAGCTTCAGTTGAGACATCTTTCCCCCATGATAACTCTTTCAGGAGTGAATTTCCCTTCCCAGGGGCAGACTTCTCTCACTTCCTGTTGTCTCACCTCCATTTATAAGTCTTTTATAAACTGGATTTTTGTAACTCAGGGGCTGCCTGTTTACATTTTTATTGGCTCATACAAATAAATTGTCTCTCAAGCAATACAGCCAAGCCCAGACATTCCAGAGAGAATGCTATTCATGGAGAACATAATGTTGGGCGGGAAGACGCAAAGGGAAATGTGTCATTAAGCCTCACCTTGATAATCTAACAAAGGAGTTTTGATCCGAAACTGTCTCTGCCCGAGGTCCAAGAAGACATTTTTTTAAAAAAATTCCCATGATCACACCCTTAATGGCAGTGTTTCCCAACCTTTTTTGAGTCGTGGCACCCTTTTAACATTTAAAAAAATCCAGGGGCACACCACCAACCAAAATGACACTCTAACACAGTAAAGAATGGCTGGGGGATGGTGGCCTGCTGGGAGCAGCAGGCCGCGCCATGCCCCTCCCCCTCCCCCCAGCTTCAGCTCTCCCACAGCTTCTCCAGCCTTGAGGGGGCAGTGCAAGCGAGGGGCGGGAGTCATGGCCCCCATCCCCGGCGCCGCTCTCCGCCATGACTCCCTCCCCTTGCTCACTGAAGCCACGCGGAGGAGCATGAGCGGTGGGCGGGGCTCCTCCTCCGTGCAGCTTAAGCGAGAGAGGGGCGAGAGTCATGGCGAACTGGAGGCTGGCTGGGGAAACGGCCGAAGGAGGAGGCGGCGCCCCGGCCCCTTCTTTTTCTTCGCCACCGCCCGGCCCTTCCCCCTCCCCCTCCAAGCAGCAGTTTGGCAGGAGGAGGGGGGAAGGAAGGGGGGCAGAGAGCTTTTCTCGTGGCACAGCAGGAGGTCCATCACGGCACACTACTGTGCCACGTCACAGCGGTTGGGAAACAATGCTCTATGGGACGCATGGACCTATGTATACCCTATATTCTCTATTTTATATTAAAAGGGACCAAGATGTGCTGAAATTGATATATTTATTATCGTATCAGGAGAAAACCTAAAGTTTAAAAACTTGGCATTCTATTAAATGTCCTTTGACCAGTAGCTGGCCACTTGGGAGTGCCTCTGGTGTTGCTATAAGAAGGCCCTCCATTGTGCATGTGATATGTTAAGTTACAATCCAGGACATCCAGGAATTTTATTAACATAAACTGTGCATGCTTGGGGGAACTTTTCCAGCATCCAGCTAGGAGTTGGTCTCACTTATAAGGACTAATCCTGTCAACAAAAGATATCCCACTCCTAAGGGAACCCAGGTGGTGAAAAAAACCAGACACAAACAGTGCCTTGATGAGATCTGTATAAAGCAGCATGTCTTCCATCGAATTGCTCATGTTTGCATAACCTTTTTATTGTCACGGCTGCTCAGACCTTTTGTGTAAGACAGACCTTGCCAACAATCCCATCTTGTACCATTTCCTCCTGGGAGGACCTTCCAAACAACTCCAGGTTAAAATATGGACAAATGACAACGCCCGTTTTTTTCTGTCACGAGGAAGGTTCCACCCACCCACAGGGACTCCCCAGCCAAGGAGAACCAGGATCCAAACTTGACCAGTTTTCAGCCAATTAAGGGAGGGCGTGGGGATTTTAAAGGGCTGTCAAGGGAATAAAATGCCTTGCACTGTATTACATGATTATGTCAAATTCATTCAGACATCCTTTCAGGGCTGAAAGTAATAAACATCTGTTCATGTTGATCTGGTTTAAAAGTAGCAGGTGTGCTGAGCAACGGATCCACACCGCTCCGTAAGCGGATAGTTGAATTTCAGCTTCATATGGCCCCCAAGACAATTCTGTATCAGAAACATCCAATTTGAGTGTCAACACTAATGAAGTCCCCTAGGCTGAATTAAGCAAATGTCTCACACCAATGCTTGTTATACAACATAGGCATACTTCGGTTAACCAAGCCTCTGACGAAGAAAGGAAAGTGCTGAGAGTAATGGTCAAGGGACAAGAGGGAACATGTTGCTTCCCAGAGATTATAGTGGTTATTTTTCTTATTATTATTATTTATTTCGATTTGATAAACCGCCCTTCCCGAGGCTCAGGGCGGTTTACAGCATATAAAAACAGCATATAGTTCCAAGCATCCCAATAGAGGCCACATGGGCCTCCAAACACTGGTGGTTGTCTGGGTAAGCTTATCATCATGCCTCCAACTCTTGCCAGACTCCCTAGTTTTCCATAGTACTTAACCTATGCATCACTTCTGCACAAGAAGCAGAAGTGAAAAATTCCAAAGCTGCACAAATCTGTAGAGAGAGAGATAAACTGCATCCTGAAGTACTTGAAGGAACCCGACCATCATTTTTGAGAAATTTTGTAGAACAAGTGAGATGCCAAAGGACTAAAAAAGGTTGGCGGTTCAAATTCAGAGAGCAGGGTGAGCTCCTGCTGTTAGCCACAGCTTCTGCCAACCTAGCAGTTTGAACACGTGCAAATATGAGTAGATCCTTGGTGGGAAGGCAACAGTGCTCTATGCAGTCATGCCGGCCACATGACCTAGGAGGCGTCTATGGACAACGCTTGGCTCTTCAGCGTAGAAATGGAGATAAGCACCACCCCGCAGAGTCGGACATGACTAGACTTAATGTCAAGGGAAAGTCTTTTACTTTAAGTAAAACTTTATTTCTACCCCACCATAACTCCCCATGGGGACTCGGGGAGGTTCACAATATAAAAGGCAAACATTCAATGCCATAAAATAAAACAATAGACAAAAACAATTCAAAATAAACATATCAGAGCATTCAACAAAATGGTAGGTTTGATTCTATTTTAATGGTTATAGGCTGCATTGTATTTAAGGTTGAGAGCCTTCTGGGTCTCGCCCAAGAGAGTGAAGTGAATTATTATTAAAATAACAATCATTAATAATTATAATGGACATTAATATTATTATCATTACTATTGGCACTGTTATATCAACATCAATAATACTACTAATATTAATATTGCCACTGTTATGAATATTAGTGTTAATATAATATTAATACTATCATTACTGTTACTAAATATTTATATGCTCACCCTTATTTAATTCATTTATCATTTTATACTTTGATCTATTATATTATTATTTTATTGCATTACTATGTAAAGCAATATTATTAGTTTTGGTATACTATTAATATTATCATTATCGTTACTAAATATTAAAGGGGCAACTATGCTCACCCTTGTTTAATTCTTTTATCATTGTATACTTTGCTTTATTATGTTATTGTTATTATTTTATTGCATTACTATGTAAAGCAATATTATTAGTGTCGGTATACTATTGATATTATCATTATCGTTACTAAATATTCATAGGGCCACTATGCTCACCCTTGTTTAATTCTTTTATCATTTTATACTTTGCTCTATTACATTATTATTTTATTGCATTACCATGTAAAGCAATATTATTAGTGTTGGTATACTATTAATATTATCATTATCGTTACTAAATATTCATAGGGCCATTATGCTCGCCCTTGTTTAATTCTTTTATCATTTTATACTTTGCTCTATTATATTATTATTTTATTGCATTACTATGTAAAGCAATATTATTAGTGTTGGTATACTATTAATATTATCATTATCGTTACTAAATATTCATAGGGCCACCATGCTCGCCCTTGTTTAATTCTTTTATCATTTTATACTTTGCTCTATTATATTATTATTATTTTATTGCATTACCATGTTAAGCAATATTATTAGTGTTGGTATACTATTAATATTATCATTATCGTTACTAAATATTCATAGGGCCACTATGCTTGCCCTTGTTTAATTCTTTTATCATTTTATACTTTGCTCTATTACATTATTATTTTATTTTATTAGTGTTATTATTTTACTAAATATTCATAGGGCCACCATGCTTTGTTTAATTCTTTTATCATTTTATACTTTGCTATTATATTATTATTTTATTGCATTACCATGTAAAGCAATATTATTAGTGTTGGTATACTATTATTATCATTATCGTTACTAAATATTAAAGAGGCAACTATGCTCACCCTTGTTTAATTCTTTTATCATTGTATACTTTGCTTTATTATGTTATTGTTATTATTTTATTGCATTACTATGTAAAGCAATATTATTAGTGTTGGTATACTATTAATCTTATCATTATCGTTACTAAATATTCATAGGGCCACCATGCTCGCCCTTGTTTAATTCTTTTATCATTTTATACTTTGCTCTATTATATTATTATTATTTCATTGCATTACCATGTTAAGCAATATTATTAGTGTTGGTATACTATTAATATTATCGTTACTAAATATTCATAGGGCCACTGTGCTCACCTTTGTTTAATTCTTTTATCATTTTATACTTTGCTTTATTATGTTACTGTTATTATTTCATTGCATTACTCTGTTATTGTTAAGCTTTTTTAATTTGCTGTTATAGGCTGTCTTGTATGCATTTTAATTTGCTCCATTGGAATTATTTGGGCTTGGCCTCATGTTAGTCACCCCAAGTTCCTTTGGGGAGATGGTGGCAGGGTATAAATAAATTATTATTATTATTATTATTATGCTTCTAGGGGGAGTCTTAAAGGCACAACGCACAGACACAAACACATGTACTACACACCCACAAAAGTAGACAAACACACAGGAGAAGCTAGACCAGGCATGGGGCAAACTTGGGCCCTCCAGGTGTTTTGGACTTCAACTCTCACAATTCCTAACAGCCGGTAGGCTGTTAGGAATTGTGGGAGTTGAAGTCCAAACACCTGGAGGGCCCAAGTTTGCCCCATGCCTAGTCTAGACAGATCCTATAGCTGTCATTGCCCTTTCCCACCCCTAAAGGCCTGGCTCGGCTTCCCTGCCCACGAGGTCTCAGCCACAGGAAACCCGACGTTGCAAAGGAAACAATGACACAGACCAAGCCCGTTCCTTACCAGCGTCCTCTCCTCCCAGGCGAGCCGAAAAGACTGCTGCGTCTTTCCCAACGCCGTGTCGGGTCTTATAGAACCTGTCTGCACTCGACTCCGCTCTCATTGGTCAACGGCGGGCCTCTCCCATTCGGGATTGGCTGGGAGGTAATGACCTAACATTCGGGATTGGCTGGGATATAATTATTATCGAACGGGGTCGTTTTCCTCTGCCCAGGAATCTCCATCTCCGCTGAACGGCAAAGCGAGCAGGGCAGGGCGACCCAATGCAATGCTGAATTGCGGGTTTCGCTCAATGTACATAAAGTCCCAGCCAGGGCACGCCTTGGGTGTCTCTTGACAGGTCCAGAATGCCCTCATTTGGGCAAAAATCCAGCTCACAAAAAGAAGAAAGGGAGAGGAAGGCAGAAGAATCCGACTGAGTTCTCTCTCTTATGGTGCATGTGTAGATCATACAATCCAAGAGCTGGAAGAGAACTCATAGGCCATCCAGTCCAACCCTCTGCCAAGAAGCAAGAAAATTGCATTCAAAGCACCCCCGGCAGATGGCCATCCAGCCTCTGCTTAAAAGCTTCCAAAGAAGGAGCCTATACCAAACTCCGGGGCAGAGAGTTCCACTGCTGAACGGGTCTCACAGTTAGAAAGTCAAAAGACAACCTGACAAATTGGCACGGCCTAGAACAGTGTTTCCCAACCAGTGTGCCGGGGCACACTAGTGTGCCGTGAGCTATCATCAGGTGTGCCGTGGGAAATTGGAACCACCAATACCCTTACTTATGAAAAGAGTGCCGCTACGTCACAGTATAAAATGCACAATTAATCATACACAATCATACGCAAAAAAACCACATTCAAAGTACCCTATCCTGCTGGAGAAAATCAAAAGTCTTACATAAGGTAGTTTGGCGTGGTCGCCCCAGGAAGCGGAGGAGTTGCGAACCAGGAAGTAGCGAGTTCACGGAGCCCTCCTCTACGGACAACTCGCGATATTGGATGAAATCACGGAAGTGAGTGCAAAAAACAAAGTGTATCCTCACGATGTTATCCAATGTCAGTTCCGGGATCCGCACAATAACACAGTCAGTTTGCGGACAATTTAAAGAAGCAGCGCCATAATCATAGCGACAAGGTAGAAAATCACGTAATCACATATATTCAAACCGCTAGAGGCTGAAGATAGATGTGGCGATGGAATCAAAAGCTGGCATGGGCAAACTTGGACGTTCCAGGTGTTTTGGACTCCAACTCCCACCATTCCTAGCAGCCTCAGGCCCTTTTCCTTTTCTCCCCTCAGCCACTTAAGCAGGAAAGGGCCTCAGGCTGTTCGAAATGGTGGGAGTTGAAGTCCAAAGCACCCAGAGGGCCAAAGTTTTCCCATGACTGACAGCTTTTGAGCAAGACCTTCGTGTGTGTCTTTCTGCCATTCCTGCCAGGATATCTATGTTGTGTTCATCGAAACAGGCCCATGTTTCACACTGAGTGTATAAATACATTTAAAAACATATCAACTATATGTATTACTGTGTTAGAGTGTCATTTTGTGTCATGTTGGTTGGTGGTGTGCCCCAGGATTTTGTAAATGTAAAAAACGTGCCGTGCCTCAAAAAAGGTTGAAAAACACTGGCCTAGAAGAATCCCCCACCTTGTCCGACTGTGAAGCAGAGCAAACAATTCAGCCTCTGTATGCTTGCCCACAATGCCCTGCCTCATGTACAGAGTAAGAACAGTTTCAAGCTACAGACAATGCGGTTGTTGTTGCCCGTTTTTGGTCCAAAATGATTTAGCGGCTTGTGCTTTCTGTATTTTATCAGTTTTATGCCTATTTATGCAATGCTTTTGGCACGAAATTTTTTTAAACCCTGCTTGATGGTGGTTGGTGGTGGCACACCTAGCAGTTTGTGATGAAAGGGTTAATGTAAGTCTTAGTTCTAAAGGGCTGAGTAATTTGTAAGTAACAGTTTACAGGTAAAAGCAATTAAGGGTGGAGGCATGCAGGGGATAGGTTGCAGTTGGGTGTTACTGGATTTAAGGAGCTAACCTTGAGGCTGATATTTGGGAGAAAAGTATTGTCTTATTTTGGTGGTAGATGCTGCTGGTTTCCTCCCAGGTTTGTTGGATTTTCAGTATCCTGACCTGACTTCTGTAATCTTGGAATCCTGGAACCTTGAACCTCTGGACTGGCTTTTGACTACGGTAGAGACCAGGGCTGCCCAGGAAGTCGATCGCAGCCGGATGGGGCACTTCTTGCGCGCTCCTGCCGCCGCCTTCTGCCTGCTTGGTGCTTCTTCCACGCGCGGGGCATTGTGAGGCGGGGCATTGTGAGGCGGGGCCTCCGGAGGGAGCGCGAGATGGGCCTCCGGAGGCCCCGTCTCACGCTCCTTCCTTCCTGCAAGGCCCCGCGGGCGGAAGAAGCGCCGCGTGGGCAAAAGGCAGCGGTGGGAGCGGGCAGGCGGCGACGGGAATGCGCGCGGCGGGGCCAGGCAGATCTTTTCGACTTGGTTGCTTTAAAAGTAGCTCGCATGCTGAAAAAGTGTGGGCACCCCTGGTATAGACTCTTGATCCTTGGACTTCACTCACTAAACTATCGGTGTTTGACCCCTGGACTAGACTCTTTGACTACAGTGTAGCGTTTGCTATCAGTTTTTGTTTATTCTGTGGCTGCTATCTTTTATGTTTTATATTTTGGACTATTAAAACAGCCATAAAGTAAGTGCTGTTTTAATTTAATTGTTTAACACAAACTGGGTGTTTGTTTGATTCACCTCTGCCTGAAATAATGGCAGAGCCCTGGCATTGTGACAGCTTCCAACTCTTCGTGACCTCATGGACCAGCCCATGCCAGAGCTCCCTATCCGCCGTCACCACCCCCAGCTCCTTCAAGGCCAAGCCAGTCACTACAAGGATGCCAGACAAACTTTGTATTTCTAGGTGCAAAGATTACTTCAGGCACAGACTGCAGCCAGGAAATCAGAAGACACTTACTTCTTGGGAGGAGAGCAATGACCAATCTTGATAAAATAATAACTATTATTATTATTTATACTCCGCCACCATCTCCCCAAAGGGGACTTGCGGTGACTAACATGAGGCCAAGCCCAAAAATACAATACAGCAAAATAAAATGCAAAACAACAAAAAATTACATCACAATAAAAAAAGTATTTATTTATTTATTTACATCATTTATATTGATGGGACTCAGGGCGGATCACAATGCACACATACAGGCAAACATTCATTGCCATAGACATACAACATATATAGACAGACAATGATCTACACAATTGGTCGAGAGCTCACCCCGACCCGGGCAGGTCTCGAACTCATGACCTTCTGGTCAGTAGAGATCTTATGCTGCTGACTCCCAGTCAGCTGTGCCACATTCACATAAAGTGACAGGATAAAATAAACAGTGCAAAATAATATACAGGAGAGTCGAACACAATGGGCGGGCCAAATGCACAAGATAAAATGCTAAAATCCTGGATGAGGTAGAAGTGAAAAAGGTATATTTGTGAGGAAGGAGCCCAAAAAGGATGAACAGTGGGGTTAGGCCGTCATTAAGGATGAAGGAAAGTGCATCCTGAGGATGACATTGTATGTAGACAGAACAGACAGGAATGGGCTATATGATCACTCTCCAAAGGCACATTGGAAGAGACATGTTTTTAGATCTTTCTTAAAGGCTGCTAGGTTGGGGGCTTGCCTAATCTCGCCAGGATACTCTTGCTGTTGCTGGGGGATCGTTAAGAGGAGTGCTTAGGTATATAGTTATGGTTATCTTCAATACCGATCTAGTTGTCCTTTTTTTCAGTCTCCCACCTGCTCTTATATTGGAATTGCCTGATTTTGCTGCCCAGAGGGATATTCTTGCTGTTGCTAGGGGAACATTAAGAGGAGTGGAGATTCTTATGAAGTTTTCCCTTGATTTGAGTCTCCTGGGAGAAGGTTGATAGCCATGCAGTGGGTGGCTTTCACAGTGTTCAACTTTATTTCTCTCACATGGCCCGGGGGGGCAATGCCAGCAAGCTTATAGAATCCATTAACAGGTGTAAGTTTGAGACCTCCTGTGATTTATTTATTTATTTATTGTGTCTGGTCAGGAGCGAACCAACGTATTTGAAAAAACACAAAATTTGCAAACTTGGCATTCTATTAAGTGTCCTTTGACCTGTAGCTGGCCACTTGGAGTGCCTGCCTCTGGTGTTGCTGTAAGAAGGTCCTCCATTGTGCATGTGGCAGGGCTCAGGTTGCATTGCAGTAGGTGGTGTGTTGTTTGCTCTTTTCCACACTCACATGTTGTGAACTCCAATTTGTAGCCCCATTTCTCAAGGTTGGCTCTGCATCTCGTGGTGACAGAGCGCACCCTGTTCAGCACCTTCCAAGTTGCCCTGCCTTCTGTGTGCCCAGGAGGGAGTCTCTCATTTGGTATCGCCCATGGATTGAGGTGCTGGGTTTTAGCCTGCCACTTTTGGACTCTCGCTTGCTAAGGTGTCCTTGCGAGTATCTCTGTAGATCTTAGAAAACTATTTCTTGATTTAAGGCGTGCTGGCTGATCATCCGAACAGGGGATAGGCTGGAGATGTCACTACCTTGGTCCTTTCATTATTGGCTGCTACTTCCCAGCAGATGTCAGATGGTGCAATACTGGCTAGAGCTAGACAGTGTAATTTCTCCAGTGGTCTAGGGTGCAGAGAGCCTGTGATAATGCAGCATGTCTCATTAAGAGTCACATCCACTGGTTTAGCATAGTGGGATGTGTTCCACATGAGGCATGCATACTCAGCAGCAAAACAACAAAGCTCAAGGGCAGATGTCTTCACTGTATCTGGTTGTGATCCCCAGGTTGTGCCAGTCAGCTTTCATATGATGTCGTTTCTAGCGCCCACTTTTTGCTTGGTATTCAGGCAGTGCTTCTTGTAGTTCCAGGGTAACTCCCAGGTATTTGGGTGTGCTGCAATGCTCCAGTGGGATTCCCAGGTAATCCTCAGAGCTCAAGATGCTTGTCTGTTCTTAAGATGAAAAGCACATGTCTGTGTCTTAGATGGATTAGGAATCAGCTGGTTTCCCCAGTCAGTAATAGCAATAAGAGCACGTAAAGATTTGGAATAATCCTGTGATTATTCTGCATGTATCATTCAGTGGTATTGATTTACCTGCTTTGCTTGGGCAGATTTGTGCCAAACAGGGCAGGCATACCCAGCAGCTGAGTAAGACAAGGCCAGGGCTGATGTTCTTATTAGTTTTGGGTCTGCTCCCCATGCACTGCCAGTAAGTTTCTGCAGGATGTTATTGAGTGCAGCTACTTTGTGCTTGGTGTTCTCACAGTATTTCCTAAATGTTAGTGTTCAATCTAAGGCGACACTACGATATTTAGGGTGGGAGCAGGATCAGATGGGAGGACATGGATAGAACCTCCTCGAAGACTGAGTAAATACAGTCAGGCGTCCCCTGGGCAATGTTTCTTGTAAACAGCAAATCTTCCCAACCCAAAAGCATTGCTTTACAACATTATGTCATAGCAGTTAAAATGATATCAAACTACTTTAATTCTACAATGTAGATGCACCCAGGGATTAAAGCATTAAAACTTACTGGCTTCTTTCTGCTCTCTTTTCCATCTGCAGCCACTTCCAGCCTCACAAAGAGACTCCAAGTAGCTAATAGTCAAGAAGTAATAATTAACTAGATTCCCAACAGTTGAGGTAAAAGCATGTCAAATTGTGATACTTTTATTACCTGGTTTTAAAAAAAAAGAAGCCTTGTGATACCTAAAAGATTAATGGAATTATTTCCCTGTGTGTTTGTGAATTCCAGCCTTGTGTAAAAGTCTATATTATGTTCTGTTCTCTGTTCTGTTCTCTGTTCTCTGTTCTGTTCTGTGTTCTGCTCTTTTCTATGTTCTGCTCTGTTCTCTATTCTGTTCTACGTTCTATTCCATGTTCTATGTTCTGTTCTCTTCTATGTTCTGTTTTATGTTCTGTTATGCTCTATGTTATGTTCTATGTTATGTTTTATGTTATGTTTTATGTTATGATATGTTTTATATTATGTTTTATGTGATATGTGATGTGATATGTGATGTGATGTTATGGCTTCAAATACATATGCTCTTTTTTGCATCAACACAGAATGAACCTAGATGCAAAATGTTAGAATTATTTCATGAACACTTGCCATCAATAGTGCAGAATAATGCACAATGAGGCATGTTTGGCAAGTACGTAGTTGTAGCAGCTTGTTGGCCATTACAATTCAGGCAAATGTCCAGAAAGAAGAGGAGACATGATGTGTCCGTAGAACAGATGCCTTTACAGCAAAACACAAGGGAATGACTGTATCAGAAAGTGGAGGACCCTCCTCCTTTGGAGGTCATCCAGATGCCTTTTAGGAGTGCTTCAGTTAAGTATTTCCTACACAGAAAATAAGTTGATCAAAAGTGACATCCAGCACTACATGCAAAATGAGTTACAGGGAACTGTAATCTATAAAGTAACTTTCTTAAACTCTGGCCAGAAATAATACGCTTGGGAAAGTGTTTGTAAAGATGCAGATGCTTATATAAAGAAAGAAGAAATGTTCAGTAAACAGAGTTCGATAAATGGGAGGACTTCTTAGAATATTTCAAAGTGGGTGGATGGGTGTTTATAAATCTTATACACTGTGTGAGAGAATCCTAAACCTGTTTATAGCAAGGTGCAGTAAACCATAAATAATATGTCTTTAAAATACTCAGTATATTATGTGATCTCAATACACACTTTCCAGGGGGGGGGGGAGAGCTGGTCTATAATATACTGTACCCCAGATTTAACACAACAACAACAACAGAACACGTAGCCAAATTTGCCCCTCCATGTCTATTTATGTGGCCCTCCAGATGCTGGACTACAATGCCTGTATTCCTTATCATTAGACATCATGGCTGGATCTGATGGGAACTGTGCTACAGGCTCACAAAACACAAAGGCTGGTGAGGAATTAGTGAAAGATCGCACACAGTCAATAAAGCATATATAGTAAAAGCTGTAATTCATCTTCGGTCATCTCGAGGCTCGACTACTATAATGCGCTGTACATTGGCCTACCCCTGTCAGCGATCCGGAAACTTAAGCTGGTGCAGAACGCAGCAGCGCGCCTGCTCTCAGAAGCTCCAAGATCTGCCCATGTGACCCCACTTCTGTGCGAACTGCACTGGCTTCCTATTGAATTCCGGGTCGTCTTCAAGGTGTTAGTTCTAACTTTTAAGGCCTTATATGGTTTGGGGCCAGTGTACCTGAAGGAGCGGCTTACCCCATACGTGCCCAGAAGATCTCTGCGTTCCGAGGGGCTCAATCTACTAGAGGTGCCTGGTATTAAGACCTACCGATTGTCGAGTACGCGGCAGAGGGCGTTCACAGTGGCTGCGCCGAGCCTCTGGAACACGCTGCCCGAGGAGACGCGAGCCCTATCGGGCTTGATGGCTTTTCGCAAGTCTGTAAAGACTTGGCTGTTCAGACAGGCGTTCGGTCCTGACTGAAGCCGCTGCAATCTGCCATCCTGCCACGTCTTGCCGCCTGCATTGTCGCCAATCTGCTGGGTTTTTATTGTTGGGAGCGGGGTTTCAGTGGTTTTTTAAATGAAAGTGGGTGATTATGGCCAATGTTTTTATGGACTGAACATTGTTTTCAGCCCCCATGATCTGGAACTCACTGCCACCTGCCCTCAGAGCCACTCTGACCCAAACTAGATTCCGGTCAGACCTAAAGACCTGGCTCTTCCGCCTAGCGTTTGGGGCCTGATCGGTACCTTTGAATGACTGAGCCTTTCCTCGCCGTCTGTATCTATGTTTTAAATTGCTGTACATTGATGTATTTTGGGGTTTTTAAATGATGTAAGTCGCCCGGAGCACCGGTGGTGGAGGGCGACTCACAAATATTAAAGTATTATTATTATTATTATTATTAATCCAGAGTGAATGTGTATGGTGCTAATGTAGTTGTATTTTAATGTATTTTTAATGTATTTTAATTGTTGAAGTGTTTTGGGGTTTATATTGTTATTATGTGGGCATCAAATTGTGCCGTACTGTAAGCCGCTCTGAGTCCCCCCTTGGGGGTTGAGAAGAGCGGGGTAAAATCCCGAAATAAATAAATAAATAAATAGAATGCTGTTTTATGTGTTTTACCTGTTTTTATCTGGTTTTAATTGTTAGTCAGTCAGTCAGTCAGTCAGTAGCCTTTATTTCGGTCAACAAACCATTGGCTAAGTCAGGTGAAAATAGAACAATAGAATACAACATTTAAGAAATTAATAACATCGCATTTGGGTTATGATTAATAAGAACAAGTGTCACAGTTCGCTATCGGTTGAATGACTGTCTTTATCATTTAAAACAGGAACGGATTGCCAATTAATAGGAAGTGTTCTGAGTACTCCTTGTTACACTCTTAGTGTTTACAGGTTATTAATGAAGCACTTGCGGCTTTTTGCCGCTGCAAAGAGAAATTTGGCCACCTGTTCCGTTACCCTTTTGTCAAGATCAGACAGTAAATAAGTACAGTACCAATGTAGGGTTCTTCCTGGCCATTTGGTGAGTAGAGGGGATATTAACCTTAGTCTATCATCCCTGTAAATTGTGCAAATAAAAAGTACATGTATTACAGTTTCTATTTTACCCTCCCCGCAAGGGCAAACTCTGTGTTCATAATCAGTCCCTTTGTATCTACCTTCTAGTATGGCTGATTTGAGGGCATTAAATCTGCCCCAACTGAAAGCAAGACGAAATTTTGGGATATTTAAATTTTCTAAGTATTTGGCACATCCCAAAGGATTAAATGTTAGGCCTAAATTTAGTGGAGAGCATGTGGAGCATGCCAGAGTCATTGAGGCCTGTTTGTCTATGTCACTGATTCGTTCTGCTAAGGTCTGCATTGTCTTTTTATGCTCAAGACTGCTCAGAATGTTCTCTGAGAGGCCCATCTGCCTAAGTTTCTGATTTAATGCTTTGATTCGGTGGGATTTAAATTTGTTAGTGATTCCATCGTCCCGCTCCTGCAATCTGTCCAGTACTAGACAGAGAGCTTTTTCTGCTGCGGCTCCAGCACTTTGGAACTCGCTCCCTGAGCACATCCGAGCGATCCCTGAACTCCTTCCCTTTCGAAGGGAATGTAAGACAACCTTTTTCAGGTTAGCGTTTGGCTAGACCCAAACGCGATTGGCTCGCCTGTCCCAGCAATGAATTATAGATCTGTTCCATCTCGGTCATGTACCATGTTTTTACTGCTGTTTTACTGTATGTTTTATTGTATGTTGTAATTGTGATCCGCCCCGAGCCTGCAGGGAGGAGCGGAATATAAAACCGAAGAAATAAATAAATAAATAAATAAATAAATAAATAAATAAAGAGGTCTTCTTGAATCAAATATGTATAGCCCGCTTCCGGCCCTTTGTACATACTCTCCATCCAGTATCCTAGGGCCCTTCTCCAAGCTAGTGATTCGAGAGAGGCTGTTCCTGATTCCAATCTTAAGACCGCAGATGGAACGCAATTGGGGACAGCAAATAGTTTTCTGAGAAACCCTGATTGAACTTGTTCTACTTTAGATGTGAAGCCTGTGATCCATACTGGAATTGCATATAGTAATTGGGCTGTTACCTTTGCTTGGAAGACCTTTGTTGCAGCTGGGATATACTGGCCACCTTTGGTATAGAAAAAGCGGTGTTGCTTTACTACTGGATAGAGCGTTTTGTACAGCTATTTTTTGGTGGCATCCCCAGGAAGCTGTGGCCTGAAAGGTAACCCCTAAATATTTAAAACTGGAGACTTGTTCTATTAAGTTCTTTCCTATGTACCAGTTATGCCTGGCCCGCTTATTTGAGAAGATCATAATTTTGGTTTTACTATAGTTGATCTTTAGCAGGTTTTAATTGTTGTAAACCGCTCTGGGCTCCGGAGAGAGCGGTCTACTAAATCGAATAAATAAATAATTAGCATATCTCATGAACAATTCAATTCATTAGCTCATAAACCATACAAGTAAGGAATGTATCAATCCATTAGCATAGTCTAAAGGCAATGGGAAACATCACTTAGTCTGTGATGCACTCGAAGATAAAGGGTAATTATCCCAAACACACTAGAAATAATATCATAAACCTATACATATACACTAGTAAGCAATAGCAGTGGTCTCAAATGGGAAATCATAAGTACATCACAATATATATTGGCAAAGAGTTGCAATTCATATCATACATCCAAGAATACAGTCATGATTCCCATGCAAGGAGACGCCTAATACACATGAATTTGATCAAATGATGCTCAAATGAGCCGCTTAAGTAAGCCCAAAAGTCAAACGCCAGAAACATAAATCAAAATGTATTGCACTCACAGGTCCATAATCCCCAGAAATTAACAGATATCGTGTCTTGTACACATAAAGATGCTAATAAGGCACCCACGGAGGGCTGGTGAGTATAGCCAGAGAGGAGGCTCCTCCATCGTCAGGGAAATCCCTGTGTTGCTGCAAAGGGACGTAAAGCTGTATTTGTCTTTTGAGTGCATGATATGAAACAAGTTGTTTCATGGGAGAATATCTGTTTGGGCTCTGGGGGAAAAAACAATTCTAAAGCTCTGCTGTTTTTTATGCATCGGCAAATTTCTCTTTTTCCCGACCGATCGGAGATTGCTGGTTATTCAGTCTAACAGCTAAAATGATACATTTGGTTATATACTACAAGAGGAGATTCCACTCTAAAGGTTTTGGGTTTTTTGTGGCTCTTCTGTAAAAGGGTATGTTCTCTAATATTTTCTGGCCCTCAAATAAGAGACATCCCTTACAAGAAAGGACACCTAGCAACTATAAATAAAATAGAATGCAACTTCAGGAGCTGAGCACATCCTTTGGATGCAGAGTATTCCAGATCCAGTTCTTGGCATCTCTATAGAGTAATGTAAAAAACTGCTGTCTAAAGCTGCATCAAGAAGCATTGCAATTGAATGTAAAAATATAGATATTGGTGGAACAATAGCCTACCTGGGTAAGTGCAGAGCTTTAAAAGGTTATCTTTTAAAGGACTACAGTATCCAGAATTTTCCAGCCAGCAGGACAAATGATGCAGTGTGTGATACCATTCTGTGTTTTTTATTGTCAAATAAAAGCACATAAGACGGTGATGGTTTTATTCTCATATATATATATATATTTGTTTGTTTATACATTTTATACATTGAAAGAGGTCATAATCCATAAAGTTCCAAGTGATTTCACCATGTTCTAGAATGGCTAATAAAACTGTTCTGACCATACAAGCAAAGTGCACAGTGAAAAAAGTGGCATTTCTCCACCTGTTTGTGATTTTTGTCAATCATCATTCGTTTAATAATACTCCTTGATTATAGTCATGCTGAATATTATCAGCAGCTAAAGTTTTTCCCACATGTAACACATTACCACATGAAAACACATAAACTGTTAGAAACATGTGATCCTTGAAAGTAAATTGATTATTTTCAAATATTGAAAAAAAAGTGTTGTTTATTCCTGTTTCTTGGTAAATACACCGCCAGCAATTAAAAGCTAGTCGTCTCTCACAGATCTTTAATAGTTTATCAGAAATATTTAATACACAACAATGTAAGCATTATTTATATATTGTATATTATATATATAATCCACGGCAATGCTAACTAGGTAATCGTATAAGCATGGCAAGAACTGCAAAGTTGAATACAGTTGGCCCTCCATATCAATGGATTCCACATACACAGATTCATCCACCAATGGCTTTAAAATATCTTTCCTACACAATTTCGCCCCAAAAAACAAACTTTGATTTTGTCATTTTATATATGGTGCACCATTTTTATTATGCTATCATATGTAAAAGGATTTGAGTATACGTTGATTATGGTATCCACATGGGGTCCTGGAGCCATGCTTCAGTTGATGCCAAGGGGCAGTTGTATTTGCATTTTTTTGATTAGCAATTGAAAGTACTAAATGTATATTGCACATGCTTTGCCAGTCATTTTGTTAAGGTAAAACTTTGCTGGCCCTTTGAGTAACTTCTACTAAGTAAAGGGAACTAAAGAAGAACTAAAATAAGAAAAAGAGACTGCAAATAAGTGGAATGAATTCTTTATATTTATATTATAAAAGACATACAGCTCATATGTGTCTCTTTTCAAATCACTTGTTGACTTATGGTGATCCTATTAATTGTATAGGGCTTTCGTAGGCAAGGAATACTCAGAGATGGTTTGCCATTCTCTGAAATATAGATGACAGCACCTTGTTTTCACTGGCAGTGCAAATACTAACCAGGGCTGATCTGTTTAACTTTCAAAGTCGGGTCAGAATCTGATGCCTTTTTGGGAATTTAGGTCCTAGCCCAGATCTAAAATGATGTTTTTCACGAGGATTCCAAACTAGTACCAACCTGTGGACTTCTCAATGAGAAGCTACTGATCTTGTTCATATAACATGTCTGTACGAATGCCTTCAAACCAGAATACTGCATCAGTGGTTCTCAACCTTCTGGGTCCCGAGATGTTTTGACCTTCAACTCCCAGAAATCCTAACAGCTGGTAAACTGGCTGGGATTTCTGGGAGTTGTAGGCCAAAACACCTGGGGACCCACAAGTTGAGAACCACTGCTGAACATTATTCTATCATGGTTCAGTTAAGGGTGACTTCAGTATATTATACTCCTTCCTCTTCTGCACATCTTGGAAGAAACGACAGGAGCAAACTTGTTCAATCTGATTGCAGCTCCAGGAATGAAAGCCACAAGGCATAACTAGTTCCATTCTCCCCTCCCTATTATCTCATGACTAATCCTTTCCCAATGTTGAGTTTCTCCAGCTAAGCTACTCAGGTTGTCTTTCACTACTTGCCATTTTCTTTTAAAACTTTCAGCCAGTTAGAATCCAGAAAAATGGTGCTCTAGTTACTCTCCCATCATGCTAAGGTGCTGCTGCTATTTTTAATGAGACCAAAGCCAAGAAGGAAAAAGAGGGTACAAAAGCATGGTATTTTAAAGAGGTTGGTTAGAAATGGAAACCTAGTACATATGCTCATTTTCAGAATAAGTCCATTTTCAGAATAAAAAAGCCAAGTTTTGAATATTAGTATACATGCTCTGTAATGAGCCACAACATTCTTGCACCACTATCTGCTTTGCAGATGCGTACGGGGAATGTACTGAGCATGGGTACTCCATGCACACCATCGCTTTTGGCCCAGGAAGTCATGAAGTTTCCAAGATACAATGGAGAAGAAGGGGGGCAGGAGCCAATCATAGCAATGGGTGTACTACACTTGATAGGTGAAACACGTAGTGTATTATTCATTTATTAGCTGTATAACTCACTTGCTGGACTCTAACAAGGAGCGGTGAGGGGCTATTGTGCTAGTGCTGGGTGTCCCTGTCTGCACTCTAGGAGTGTATCAGCTCTTCACGTAGTACAAAGTTGGATGACCTAATTCACTACCCCAGGATGTAGCCATGCTCATCAACGTGGATGGATTTAAAAGGAGATTAGACAAATGTAGTTGTTGGGGAACATGAGCTGGAAGATACTTTGCACTCATTTCCTGCTTATGGGCTTTGCATAGACATCTGACTAGCACTGTGGAAAGTGAATATAGGACAGCATAGACCTTCAGAATCATTCATTCTTATGTCAGCTGTAGGCTATACATTAATTAGCAATGGATTTTGAATGAAACACATTTCAACCATTGCAGATGTTTGCCTCTATTAGTAAACTTTTACTGCAGTCACTCTGGATGACATGTTATTGTTAAGTTGTCTCTGATCTTATTGGCAATTACTCATCTGTTGTCTTCAAAGGCCTATAGATTAAAAAAACACCACACATGTAAGGATGACTTACAGATCATAGCCATTAAGTCAGGGAAGGGAATCATGTGACCTCCATGTGTTAAACTGCAATGTTCAGGAATCCTATGTGACATAGCCAATAATGAGGAAACATTATTTTTGTCCCTAGAGGTCATACCCTGTGGTGGCTAACTGTAGGTTGCATGCCACTCTTTGTGGTGGCTTATCATACAGAATGGAAAATTCCTTTTCCCACTAGTACAAATATTAATTCCTGGTAGCACAGAGAAAACTATCTTATCTGTTTACTGATATCACATAAGTTATTTAAAGCAGGCTAATAGCTACTATATAAACATCACTGAGGTGGGCAGCATTAACACATTAGCCTCCAACCATTTAATACTTTGGTAGTTTGTTAATTATTACTATATAGAAATGCAATTTACTAAAACATTTTTTGAATTGAAATAATTGAAAAGTTAAATGTTACTTTGAAATAATTACTAGTGTTTCAAAATTTGTTAAAGTTACAAATTAGGGTAACAAGCTCTAAGATTGACCAGTTTCAAAATATATCAAACCATCACTAACTAGAATATTTGGTAGAAAATAAGCTCTTTGTATTCAAGAGTGCATATTCAGGTTAAGTGGTATATTTACAATACTTCGGCATTACTTATTTTAAATAATGAGACTTAACATGCCAGTTTTCCTTCTCTTGTCCTCTAATATATCTTTACTTTTTTTTCTTTTTGAAGACAAGTTGACCCTTCTCCAAACAATTGCAATAGACATACCAATAGACATACCAACTCAAAAGTGGACGTGTTATACAGAGAACACATTTCTTTTAATCTCTGTGTTACAGGTATTTCATCCAAATCGCAGTCACTGCAGAAATACCAAGGGGAGCCGAACTGAGCAAGATGCTTGGGGCGTTGTTGCAGAAATCTCTGTGGCAGCAAAGGAATCTAAAACTGTCAGCATTAAAGTGCTCAGCAACCTCACGTGTAGTGCAGCGTGATGTTTTCCAACAGCTGTAGGTTCTCAAATTTACTGTTAAAGACACGAAATACTCAAATTAGAAAATAAAAAGTTGATAGTTCTGACACATTTGGCTTTGCGTTGAATTTAGAATGGAAGGGAGCCTTCTCGATGACCCAGTTAAAAATTGTGTTAAGTTAAAAGAGAATATCTCTTTCAGCAGGAACATCTGAGCGTCTATTTATTTATTTATTTATTGTGCTTGTTGCTGTTATAATCATACAAATGGTTTGTTTAAAAATGGATCTTTGCCTCTCAATGTTTTGGCTGTATTAACCCTGTCCGGTCTTTTAGGTTCATGCATTTAAATACATGGTGGTTTGGCATATTTCTGCATAGCTTAAGCACTGTTGCCTATGTGCTGGGACTCTTGCCTAGGTGGTTTACTGTAATGTAATGAATGTGAGGTTGCTTTTGAGTCTGGCATGCAACTACTGCTAAAATGCCAACATTCGCCTGCTACTTGTGAAAGCCAACCAAGGGGAAGAACATCTACAAAAGGGGCGGGGAACATTTTTCACTCATGCACCTCCCAGTTTCATTTTTGGCCAATTGTCAGATGAGTCAGGCTTTTTAAAAAGAGTTTGGGAAGTTTCAAGAACACAAGGAAAAGCTGCTTTGAAGAAGTTTTGGAATATCTGGCGCATTTGAAAAAGTGAAAATTGCTGAATAAAAATAATGGGGGATATCTTGTAATTTTGGGAAGCTTCAGGGGGCCATAAATTGTGAGTCACATGTTGGTCTACCAGGAGCACTTAATTCTCGGCAGCCAGGTTGCTCACAGGAGTGGGATATCGAGAGCGCACAATGCCCTTGCTACGTCAGCTCCACTGGCTGCCTATTAGCTTCCGAGCACAATTCAAAGTGCTGGTGTGGGCCTATAAAGACCTTAACACTTCTGGCCCAGTTTACCTGTCCAAATGTATTTCCTGCTACGAACCACCTAGGACCTTAAGATTGTCTAGGGAGGCCCTGTTCACTGTCTCTCCACCATTGCAATTGCGGTTGGTGGGGACAAGAGACAGGGCCTTCTCTGTGGTGGCCCCTTGGCTATGGAATTCCCTCCCAAGTAAAATCAGATCCACTCCTTCCCTCCTGAACTTTTGGAAAAAGGTGAAATCCTGGCTGTGGGAACAGGCCTTTGCGGTCTAGACAGACGTGTGGTAGAGCTATGGTTTAATGGACTCTAATGGACCGTGTATAGGACAACAATTTAATTCTGGTGATTGTTCTAATGTTTTACTGTTTTAGGATCTTTTAATAATGTTTTATAATGTTTTTACCTAAGATGTATATTTATGCTTTTGTTGTCCGTCGCCCTGAGTCCCTCTGCAGAAGTCAAAATAGGACAGAATCTAAATGTCCAAAATAAATAAATAAATAAATAATGCTATGATGCTACTGTGCTACATTTACAGTGCATCTGGATGTATTAAGCATTGACAGGGCTTAAGATAAGCACCAAGAATATGTCATCCTCCAGATCTTGTTGGATTGCCATTCCCAGTATTAGCTATGCAGGCTAGGGCAGATGGTACCTTTAGTCCAACAACATCTGGAGGGCCACATGTTGTTCATCCTCACTTAGGGCCCTGGTATCTTAAGCCAGTGTTTCCCAACCTTTTTTGAGCCGCGGCACATTTTTTACATTTATAAAATCCTGGGGCACACCACCAACCAAAATGACACAAAATGACACTCTAACACAGTAATACATATAGTTAATATGTTTTTAAATGTATTTATACACTCGGTGTGAAACCTGGGCCTGTTTCGATGAACACAACATAGATATCCTGGCAGGAATGGCAGAAAGACACACACAAATGTCTTGTCAACAGCTGGGAGTTATAGTTCACCCGCAATCAAAGAGCATTCTGAACTCCACCAATGATGGAATTGAATCAAATTTCCCATACAGAACTACCAAGAAAAAAATGCTATAAGAGTTTGGTGGGCATTGACCTTGAGTTTTGGAGTTGTAGTTCACCTATATCCAGAGAGTACTGTGGAGGGGAGGGAGGAAGACGTGGTGTGAGTCTGCGCAGTAGCGCCAGCACGGGTCAAAGCGCGGCAAAGCAAGCAGAGCGAGGCTGGGAGGAAGGGAGCCCAAGTGGAGAAGAAAAAGTGTTCGGCAGGAGGGGGAAGAAAGGGTAATGGAGGTTCCAATTTCCTACGGCACACCTGATGATCGCTCGCGGCACACTAGTGTGCCATGGCACACTGGTTGGGAAACACTGTCTTAAGCAACAGGACAAAGACGGAATCCCACACAAAGAAGACAATTCTACATGCAAAGATTATTTCCCTTGCTGTCCCCCACTTTCCCTCATTTTCCTCAACTCCTTCTGATGAAGTCCTAAGACAGCATTGAGATTCACAATAATTCTTCTCTTCTGAACTTTACATACCAAATCTGATTTGTAAGCAGGTATCTTCATCTTCACGACAAGTGACATTTGCCCTACACAGGAAAGGGCTTTGCTCACAGTTATAACATCGCAGCGCATTGCCTGAAAAAGAGGGGGCATTGTGTTAATGTATTGTAAATGATACAGATATAACACAAATATTCATCTGTTTTATATACATTACATCTATAACTTTACAACAGCCACTTAGACCAGAACAAAAATATATCCTGAATTGTACGTACGAGTATGTATACATTCAGAGGATGATAGAACAACCACTTCTACAGACCTGAAAATACTATTATAAGATGCAGAAAAAGCATTTGAGGAGTCATAGGTGTTGGCGATAGGTGACCCATGTTTCAGACCCATAGAGGAGAATAGACAGTACAATAGCTCTGTACACACTGACTTTTGTGCTTTGCCTCAGGTGACATTTGTTGCTCCAGACTCTTTTGTGCAGCCTTCCAAATGTACTATATGCCTTTGCTAATCTGTGATCTATCTCTTTATCAATCTTGGCATCTGAAGAGATTATGCTTCTCAGGTAGGTGAACTGCTGAATGGACTTAAGCACAGATTTGCCTATGCTGACATGAGGATGATGGTGTTCTTCCTGTGGTGCGGGCTGGTAGAGAACTTCCATTTTCTTCAGGCTGACTACTAGCCCAAACAGCTCTGCAGCTGTTGCAAAGCAGAATGTTAGGCATTACAGAGCTGCTTCTGAATGGGCAACAAGGGCAGCATCGTCAGCAAAAAGCAGCTCACGGACTAGATAGTTTAGAGTCTTAGTGCGAGCCCTCAAATGGCTTAAGTTGAACAAGCCACCATCAGTACGATAATGTATACGTATATGTGCCTTCTTCTTCTTCTAGATCTGCCGTAGCCCTTTGGAGCATCATGCTGAAAAAGATTGTAAATAGGGTTGTGCAAGAACACAACCTTGTTTCACTCCATTAGTTATTAGAAAGGGCTCTGAGAGAGCATTGGCATATCTGACTTGACCGTGCTAGCCCTCCTGTAGCAGGATAATCGTTTTGAGGAATTTAGGGGGACATCCTAGTCGTGCCAGGATCTGCCACAGACCTTTTCTACTCACAGTGTCGAAGGCTTTGGTGGGGTCGACAAATGTTACATAGAGTCCTTTGTTCTGCTCTGTTTGTACAGTTGTAATGTATTTAAAAACACATACCGGTAGTTAAAAACTTGGCATTATACCAAGTAAAATAAGTGGTATTTAAAATATCTCAAACAAAATAAAGATGTAACACAAGTAAAAAAAACTTGGCATTATACTAAATGTCCTTTGACCAGTAGCTGACCACTTGGAGTGCCTCTGGTGTTGCTGTAAGAAGGTTCTCCATTGTGCATGTGACAAGGCTCCGGTTGAATTGTAGTAGGTGATCTGTGGTTTGCTCTTTTCCACACTCACGTGTTGTGGACTCCACTTTGTAGCCCCATTTCTTAAGATTGGCTCTGCATCTTATGGTGCCAGAGTAGAGACTGTTTGATGCCTTCCAAGTCACCCTGTCTTCTTTGTCCCCAGAAGGGAGTTTCCCATTTGGTATCAGGCATGGACTGAGGTGTTGGATTTTAGCCTTCCACTTTTGGACTCGTTTGCTGGTAGGGTTGCCACATTTGGATATAAGAATAAGGGACAGGTACCTAAAAATAGGGAATTTTTCACAAAAATAAGGAACACTTCATAAATCATCCATTGATTTTCAAATTTTTAATGAAATGTCCCTTATTTTTGTGAACATTTCCCTATTTTTAGGTACTTGTCCCTTATTCATGTGGCAACCCTACTTGCTGGGGTGTTCCTGCAAGAATCTCTGTAGATCTTAGAATGCTATTTCTTGATTTAAGGCATTGGCGTGCTGGCCGATATCTGAACAGAAGATGGGCTGGAGATGTCACTGCCTTGGTCTTTTCATTATTGGCTGCTACTTTCCAGTGGATGTCAGGTGGTGCAATACCAGCTAAACAGTATAATTTCTCCAGTGGTGTGGAGCGTAGACATCCTGTGATAATGCAACATGTCTCATTAAGAGCCATATCCACTGTTTTAACGTGATGTGATGTGTTCCACACTGGGCATGCATATTCAGCAACAGAATAGTAAAGCGCAAGGGCAGATGTCTTCACCGTGTCTGGTTGTGATCCCCAGGTTGTGCCAGTCATTGCAGCATGCTAAAATGCCTGGAAGTTACCCTGGACTCTGCTCTGACTTACAAGAAGCACTGCTTGACTATCAAGCAAAAAGTGTGTGCTAGAAATAATATCATGCGAAAGACCACTACTAAGAAACCAGTGAAGTCAGGTCCACCCAGTTTGGCAAAATGAAAAGAAGCAGGAAAAGTGGGAGGCAACAGTAGATGTAGATTGAGTCATGTCAAGGAAGCCCCAGCCCTGAGTTTGTAGGGTTATTAAAAACAGAGTCTCTTAGAGGGCTCTCCAACTTTGGGTCACCATAACTTTAAAATGACATGATGACATAGCAATAACAACAGTCACGAATCATTCAGGAACTGTTCCTGCTTTCTCCCTTATTTTTAATGCCGTCTGAAAAATGTCCCTTGAATGCCACCTAGGCACAATGTCACTAACATTTCTGTATATCATCATCCCCATTACCTCTACTGTCATAATTCTTTCTGTTGATAGCTCAAAACTGTATTCAACTGACAACAATATTTTAAACTATTCAAAATAGAATAAAATGCAAACAAAGAAATATTTGTTGTAAACTGCCTTTAACTTCAATTCAACCTATGGTGACCCCATGGATGAGAGGACTCCAAGTCACCCTGGCCTCGGGGCTGTTGCTTCCCTAAATGAGGCTATCTTCCTGTTTGTCTATTTCCCTCTACATTATCAAAATCATTGTATTTTACAGAGAGTAATCTCTTCTCATGAAATGGCCAAAGGAAAATAACCTCTTAAAGAATCAACCAATCTAACAGTCAACTGAAATATTTAAAACCAGAGTCTATTGAACCAAAGAAAAAGAACACATTTCTGCAAGTTTCCATCAAAAAGGAGATGCATTAGTATTAACTGTTCAACTGATCCACTTTCTTCAGTATCAGTGAAAAATACCCAGTGAGATACTTACCATAATTGCAAGAAACAGTTATGATAATGAAGACAGTAAGCAAAATGCAATTTATTTTGTCCATGTTGCCGAGTCTAGAAAAAGAAAACACAGATGAGACCAGGGCCCTTTACAGAAGGAACGCACCGTTCAAAATCGCTCACCCAAACCTACTGTTAGCCTTCAATTTGCCATTGCCCACTTATGCTCGTTGTGATATTTTTGGACTGCCCTTAGCCACAGGTGGTAATGAAGATCACCACTTGCCCATCCTTGATTTAAAAATCTGAGAATCAAGTGATCATAGATATGCGAATCCATCACATTTCCATTTCCTTTGTACCGAGTTACATTACCCAGCAGGGATGATACAGAAATGCATTATCCTGGTCTCTTTTTTTCGTATCGGGAGCGACTTGAGAAACTGCAAGTCGCTTCTGGTGTGAGAGAATTGGCTGTCTGCAAGGACATTGCCCAGGGGATGCCCAGATTTTTTTGATGTTTTACCATCTTGTGGGAGGCTTCTCTCATGTCCCTGCATGGGAAGCTGGAGCTGATAGAGGGAGCTCATCCGTGCTCTCCCTAGATTCGAACCTCTGACCTGTCAATCTTCAGTCCTGCCCGCACAAGGGTTTAACCCACTGTTCCATTGGGGGCATCTTCCTGTGTCCTGATTTAGCATTTAAATATATGCAACAGTACTACGTCTGGAAAACTACAAAATTACAACACAAGTGAGTAGTCATTTTGATTTAGTGATGCTCCGAAACAGACTGTGTTTAAAGAGGGTGCATCTACACTGTAGGATTAATGCAGTTTGAAACCACTTTACCTGCCATACCTCAATGCTGCAAAATCCTTGATGAGACACTAGCTTTTTTTGGCAGAGAAACCTAAACACTTACTTCAGCTCCCATGATTCCACAGCATTGAATCATGGTAGTTTAAATGGTGTCAGACTGCATTAATTCTAGCAGCACCCATAGAGTCTCTGGTGGTGCATCAGGTTAAACCACGGAGCTGCTGAACTTGCTGACTAAAAGGTTGGTGGTTCGAATCTGTGGAGTAGGATGAGCTTCCGCTGTTAGGCCCAGCTTCTGCCAACTTAGCAGTTCGAAAACATGCAAATGTGAGTAGATCGATAGGTACCACTTCTGTAGGAAGGTAATGATGCTCCATGCAAGGCCACATGACCTTGGAGGTGTCTACAGACTACGCCAGGTCTTTGGCTTAGAAATGGAGATAAACACCAACCTCCAGAGTCGGACACAACTAGACTTAATGTCAAGGGGAAACCTTTACATTTATTTTAGCAGCACTCATGGAGGGAGGGAGAGAGGGAGGGATAACAGTATTTGTTTCACCAGCAACAGCTGTTCTCTCATGTGACTATAGAGCAGGCGTGGGCAATTGCCGGCCCTCCGGGGGTTTTGGATTTCAACTCCCAGAAATCCTAGCAAGTTTACCAGCTGTTAGGATTTCTGGGATTTGAAGTCCAAAACACCTGGAGGCCCAGCAATTTCCCACGCCTGCTATAGAGGATGATAGGAAGGGAAATAAAACAATAGTACCATACTTACTGAGTGCTTGCATTTGTATTCATAACTCTCCATTCTATTTTCCTTTCCGAATTTTTAAATTTATAAGACTGTGGGCAAGGGACTGGACGCTATATAAACTGCTCAAGGAGCGTTTCCAGCTGAGCGGCAGCATAAAAACATCTTTAAATAATGATGATAAAGTAAAAATGTTATATAACCACTGCTAAACATTCTGGCACACATGCCACATTATAGCACATTGGTGCCTTTTAATTGCCGTGACTCCTTCCTATGGAATCTTGGGCTGTGCAGTTTTGTGGGTTATTCAAAGAATTCTGACTCAGGGACCTCTAGTACCTCCCCAAACTATAAATCCAAGCTGGGAGGTATCCAGAGGAAGGTAACTAAAATGACCAAAGCTCTGGAAACTAGGCCATAGAAGGATAATCTTAAAGAATTAGGCATGTTACTCTGCAGAAGAGAAGGTTGAGATGACACATGATGGCTACGCATAAACATGTGAAAGGGTGTTGTAAGGAAGAGGGAGCAGGCTTGTTTTATTCTGCCTTGAAAAGTAGGACTCAGAACAATGGCTTCAAATTACAGGAAAGGAGATTGCACCTGAACATTAGGAAGAACTTCCTGGCTGTGAGAGCTGTTCAGCCTTGGAACCCTCTGCCCTGGAGAATAGTGGAGGCTCCTTCTTTAAAGGCTTTGCTGGATTGCCATCTGTCAAGGTTGCTTTGATTGTCCTTTACTTGCATGGCAGGGGATTGGACTAGATCAGTGTTTCCCAACCAGTGTGCCGTGGCACACTAGTGTGTCGTGAGCTATCATCAGTTGTGCCATGGGAAATTGGCACTCTTCCCCCTCCTAGCAGCTCTTTCTCCCTCTTTCCCTCCCCAAAGATCCTCCCCGAGGCAAAGGAAGGGCTCAGCCGAATGCCAGGGCCAGGCCCGCCTTGAGGAAGCCTTCAGGAGCCTCAACTCAGCATGGGTCCATACTCTATACATTTCATAGATCTGTGTGGCCTCTTTCGCTGCCTCCCTCCTCCCTCTGCAAAAGCAGAGCATTGGGTGGAAGTGATTGAGTTGGCGTTTTTGCGTTGGCTTGGATTTCTCACGAGAACAGCCAAAGCCGGAAGCTCCACGTCGGTAACTTGGGCAGTGAGCAAACCTGGGAGCATCGGGAGGCTGAAGCATTCACAGGTTTCCAAGAAACAAATTGAGCCTCTCTGCTTGGAAATGTTTTTGGTTTTTTTACTATTTTACTGGATTTTTCGAGAGTTGCCTCCCCCACTGCAAGGAACTGTTTATAACAGCTTCATGACATCCATAGTTAACTGGAAGCAAGTTTCACTCAGGGTGAAATTTCACAAGGGTCTGGAGAACAAGCCCTATGAGGAGCGGCTTGAAGAGCTGGGCATGTTTAGCCTGAAGAAGAGAAGGCTGAGAGAAGACATGATAGCCATGTATAAGTATGTGAGAGGAAGTCATATATATGTTGTGTTCATCGAAACAGGCCCAGATTTCACACTGAGTGTGTAAATACATCTAAAAACATATCAACTATATGTATTACTGTGTTAGAGTGTCATTTTGTGTCATTTTGGTTGGTGGTGTGCCCCAGAATTTTGTAAATGTGAAAAATGTGCTGCGGCTCAAAAAAGGTTGAAAAACACTGGACTAGATGACCTGTGTGATTTCTTCCAACTCTAGTATTCTTTTATTCTATGTCACATATTCTCAGCTTCAGAAAAACCCATTATAGTTTTGCCTTAGGACTGTCACCAGTGGGAAATAACATGGAAGCACAAACAACAAGGCCGGGTTTCTGTGAGTTTCCAGGCTTTATGACCATGATCCAGGGGCATTATCTCCTGATGTTTCCCCACATCCATGGCAGCCATCCTCAGAGGGAGCGAGATAAACCTCACTTGCCTAGTTTCCAACAGACCTCACAAGCTCTGAGGATGCCTGCCATAGATGTGGGCAAAACATCGGGAGAGAATGCTTCTGTAACATGGTCATACAGCCCAGAAAACTCACAACAACCCTATGATTCTGGCTATGAAAGCTTGGACAACATCAGCAAGGCCTTTTCAGTGCCATAGCTCCATTCGACAGAACCTGGGAACCCATACTTTGGTGAGGTACTTGGTATTCTTTGCTGGAGAGCTCCTCCTCAAGTTAAAGAGGAGCCCAACTGTTAATTGCACCCTAAAATAGTGGAAGAAAGTGGGGTGGTCTTGACTCCCTCTTGCCACGGAGGTGTGTGATGGTGAAGAGCTGCTGCTCTTTGGTGGGAGAAGATGGGGTGCACCTACATTGCCAGGCCCTGCCGCCTCCCCTGCTGCAGCATCTCCAGCTCAGGACCATCTAAAGTAGTGTTTCTCAACCTGGGGGTTGGGACCCGGGGGGGTGCGTGGGGGGTGTCAGAGAGGTCGCCAAAGACCATCAGAAAACACAATATTTTCTGTTGGTTGTGGGAGTTCTGTGTGCCAGGTTTGGTTCAATTCCATCATTGGTGGAGTTCACAATGGTCATTGATTGTAGGTGAACTATCAATTCCAGCAACTACAACTCCAAATGTCAAGGTCTATTTCCCCCAAACTCTACCAGTGTTCACAATTGGGCATATTGAGGATTTGTGCCAAGTTTGGTCCAGATCCATCATTGCTTGAGAACGCAGTGCTCTCTGGATGTAGGTGAACTACAACTCCCAAATTCAAGGTCAATGCCCACCAAATCCTTCCAGTATTTTTTTTTTGTTGGTCCTGGGAGTTCTGTGTGCCAAGTTTGGTTTAATTCTATCGTTGGGGGAGTTTAGAATGCTCTTTGACTGTAGCTGGACTATCAATTGCAGCAACTACAACTCCCAAATGACAAAATCAACTCCCCCAACCCCAGCAGCATGCAAATTTAGCCGTAGTTGTTATTTGTGCCAAATTTGGTCCAGTGAATGAAAATACACCCTGCATATCAGATATTTACATTAAGATTCATAACAGTAGCAAAGTTTGTTTATTTATTTACGAAATGTATTTATTCATTTATTTACATTTATATGCCGCCCTTCTCACCCTGAAGGGCACTCTGAGTGACTTACAATGTATTATATTATTAGCATAGTACAATATCATTATTATAGACAGTGTTCCCTCACTTATCGCGGGGGTTACGTTCCACGACCTCCCGCGATAAGCGAAAATCCGCGAAGTAGGGACACTCTATTTATTTCAATATTTATACATTATTTTAGCAGGAATACATTATTTAAGTCCTTAAACACATAAAATAAAGTGAAGGAAAGGAAGGAAAGGCTCTCCAAGGCTGGAGAAATGGAGGGAGGACTAAGGAGGGAAAGTGCCCGGAGAGTGGCGGCGACAAATACCCACAAAACCGTGAAAAAACCATGATATTGATTTTAAATTAATATTTTTTAAAAATCCATGAAACAGCGAGCCCGTTAAATGTGAATCGCAAAGTAGCGAGGGAACACTGTATTACTATATTGTAGTATACCATTATATCGTAGTATTATTATTAGTAATATTACATGAAATATAAATATATAGAATTGTAATATCATATTATTAATATGATATTGTATTACTAATATATCGAGTAGCAAAGTTTGTTAGGAAGTAGAACCAAAATACTGTTGTGGTTGGGGGTCACCCCAACAAGAGGAACTGTATTAAGGGGTCGTGGCATTAGGAAGGTTGAGAAACACTGGCCTGAAGCAGCCCAAGAAACCCCGAAGGCAAGCCCCCAGGCCCAGCCTTTTTGCCCTCCTGCAAATCGCCCTGCGCCTTCTGCGTCCTTCTCCCAAAGGGTGGTCAGCAAGGGCCAGGGCTTGAAGGTGGCGAAGGCTTTCTCCATCCATCTAACCAGAAAATGCAGCCCTTGAACGGTGTGCGTTACCTGTCCTTGGCCTCCAGCGCCGCGCTCTCCAGCCGCAATCCCTCTGCAGCAAAGGCGCCTTCCTCCTCCTCCTCCTCCTCCTCCGACGATGCTCCGCGTCCTCCGCTCGGGTACCAGCCCCAAACCCCACCTCCTGCTCGTCTGCGGCAAAGCCAAGCCTTCCCCGCCCCACCAAAACCGCCCCAGCCTTCAGGGGAAGAAGAGGCAGCGGCAGAAAGGCAGGCTCCTTTTGGGTTCCTATTTGGAAGGGTGGCTCCTTCCAAGCGAAAACGCCTTGTCCCAATGCGCTCATCTCGAACTTCAAAGATAGGTTTTGAATCAAGTGGGGTGCAGGCAAATGATAGGCCTTGCAGACCTCATGGCTGGTCAATGCATGCCTTGCCTTCCAGCTGTCCAGCTTTGGCAGGGGGGGGGTCCTATTTAACCCTCTGCCATCCCAATTCCCAGGAGTCTTTAGAATCCCAGTTTCTCTCCTCCTCCTCCCACCTTTCCCCTTTAGGATTCATTTGGTTTGCTTAATTCACCAGTGAAAAAAGGAGGGGATGGGTTTTTTTTTCATGTCAGGAGCGACTAGAGAAACTGCAAGTCACCTCTGGTGTGAGAGAATTGGCCATCTGCAAGGACGTAGCCCAGGGCATGCCTGGATGGTTTTTTAAAAAAAAGTTTTATCATCCTTGTGGGAGGCTTCTCTCATGTCTCTATATGGTTCAGGTCCAAATTTACCTGTCCCAATGTATTCTCCCCTATGGACCATCAAGGACACTAAGATCATCTGGAGAGGCCTTGCTCTCAGTCCCATCACCTTCGCAAGCGTGTCTGGTGGGAATGAGAGACAGGGCCTTCTCTCTGGTGGCCCCTTGACTATGGAACTCTCTCCCGAACGAGATCACATCTGCCCCTCCCTCTTGTCCTTCAGGAGGCTAGTGAAATCCTGGCTATGGAACGAAGCATTCCCAGAATAAGGACCAAGACTGGTTACAGACCAAAGTGAGCGACCACTTATGCAGAATGAGTTGAGCATGATTTTAGTTTGGCGATTGGCTTATATGTATTTTACCTATATGTATTTTAATCTTGTATTGCTGTAGGATGTTTTAATTTGTATTAGTAGCATTGAATCCTTGCTGTGAGCTGGTCTGAGTCCCTCTACAGAGGTGAGAAGATTGGGATATAAAAGTTTTAAATAATAATAATGTCCCCGCATGGGAAGCTGGAGCTAACAGAGGGAGCTCATCCATGCTCTCCCTGGATTTGAACCTCTGATCTGTTGATCTTCAGTCCTGCCCGCACAAGAATTTAACCCATTGCGTCACAGGGGGCTCCTTCCTGGTTATGATGTGTCCTGATTTAGCATTTAAATACAGTATATGCAACATTGCTATGTCTGGACAACTACAAAATTACAACACAAGTGACTAGTCCCTTTGATTTAGTGAGTGTTCCCTCACTTATTGCTGAGGTTAGGTTCCAGGAGATCCCGCAATAAGTGAAAAACCGCAATGTAGGGATGCTCTATTTATTTTAATATTTATACATTATTTTAGTAGTTATACACTATTTTAAGTCTTTATACACTTAAAATAAAGTGAAGGAAAGGAAGGAAAGGCCCTTCAAGGCTGGAGGGAGGGAGGACTGAGGAGGGAAAGCGCCTTGGAGAGCGCTGGCGGCAAAATCCCCCAAAACAGCAAGAATACCATGACATGTATTTTAAATTAATATTTTTTGAAATCTGCGAAACAGCGAGTCTGCAATAAGCGAACCACGAAGTAGCGAGGGAACACTGTACTCTGAAACAGACTGCATTTAAAGGAGAGTGCATCTACATTGTAGAATGCAGTTTGAAACCACTGCCATAGCTCAATGCTGAAAAATCCTTGATGAGATAGTTTACCATCCTTGTGGGTAGTTTCTCTCATGTCCCCGCATGGGGAACTGGAGCTGACAGAGGGAGCTCAACCCACTCTCCCCAGATTTGAACCACTGCCGGCATAAGGCTTTAACCCATTGTACCATCAGGGGTGTGATAGTATCTTATCTTTCCCAAGTCAAACAAAAGCAAACTGCACCAGCATCTCCTAGCTGGTGTGTTCTTTCTTAATCGTAATTTTTGTGTGCTGTCGAAGGCTTTCATGGCCAGAATCACTAGTTTGCTGTGAGTTTTCCAGGCTATATGGCCATGTTAAAACTTGTGCGCCAGCTGTGCCCGTACCTTGAGAAGTCTGACTTGGCCACGGTGGTCCACGCTCTGGTTACATCCCGTATAGATTACTGCAATGCTCTCTACGTGGGGTTGCCTTTGAAGACTGTTCGGAAGCTGCAACTAGTCCAACGGACAGCAGCCAGGTTGATAACAGGAGCGGCATTCAGAGAGCGCACAACTCCTCTGTTGCGCCAGCTCCACTGGCTGCCAGTTTGCTACCGGGCACAATTCAAAGTGCTGGCTTTAGCCTTTAAAGCCCTAAACAGTTCGGGTCCTACTTACGTGTCCGAACGAATCTCTCCCTATGAACCATCGAGATGTTTAAGATCATCTGGAGATGCCCTGCTCTTGGTCCTGCCTTCTTCGCAGGCGCGACTGGCGGGGACGAGAGACAGGGCCTTTTCAGTGGTGGCTCCTCGGCTTTGGAACGCCCTCCCTAAAGACATCAGATTGGCCCCTTCCCTCCTGACGTTTCGCAAGAAAGTCAAGACCTGGCTATTTGAGCAGGTATTTGTTGATGAAATATAAGGCTTAATTGGATATATGGAATGACGACGATGCGATGGAAACTGATTTCAACATGACGCTGAGGCTGCAATTGTATGTTTTTAATTGTTAAATTGTTATTATATGTGTTATGTTTTGGGGGGGAAGGGTTTGTCTTGTTGCTGTTATATTGAGGGCAGAGACTGCCTGTGTAAACCGTCCCGAGTTGCCTTCGGGCTGAGAGGGGCGGTATAGAAACGTGACAAAATAAAAATAAATGTTCCAGAAGCATTCTCTCCTGATGTTTCACCCACATCTATGACAGGCATCCTCAGAGGTTTGGGGGGGGGATCTGTTTGGAAACTAGGCAAGTGAGGTTTATATATCTGTAGAATGTCCAGGGTGGGAGAAAGAACTCTTGTCTGCTTGAGGCAAGTGTGAATGTTGCAGTTGGACACCTTGATTAGCATTGAATCTGCCTGCAGCTTCAAAGACTGGCTGCTTCAAAACTTGGCTACCAGTATTTTAAAAACTCCAAAATCAGGACAGTAAATAAAGAACAACACTTAAAAACCAGGGGAATTCGACATGAAACCATCAAGGCCAGCTAACACCTCCTAACAAAGGATTCCCCCAGGCAGGAATCAGCCAGGCCTTGGAGCTGCAAGGCTTTGCAATGCTAATCAAAGTGATTAATTGCAACATTCACATACTGGAAATGAAGGAAAGGGGGTTTATATATCTGTGGAATGTCCAGGATGGGAGAAAGAACTATTGTCTGCTTGAGGCAAGTGTGAATGTTGCAACTGGCCACCATGATTAGCATTTAATGGCCTTGCAGCTTCAAAGCTTGGCTGGCTGTGGGGGAATCCTTTGTTGGGAGGTGTTCGCTGGTGTTTGATTATATTGTCATCTTAACTATGCTTTGATGTTGCTTGTCCTGCTTTTCATCTGTGAAATGTTAGCAGGTGTCACAGGGAAGGTGACCATGAATGACTACATAAAAGGCAAAACTATCCAAACACAATGCCAAATCCTAATGAGTAGCAGTGGAAGCTTGTCCCCGAGAAGAAAGGATGTACAGCTTTGCCTTAGACTTAGGCTAGGGATGGGAGATCCAAGCACTCTTGGGTCAAGGCCTACCTCTGTAGTTGTGTTCAAGGTTCACTCTGTTACACAGGAACTAGAAATATGATGGCACGAACAATCCTAATGTTCCTCTTAAATGATATGTCCTTACACTTCAGGATCTTTCGTTCCTTCACAGATGTCCTTCCAAGTCTTAGTCTTTTTCTGATTTCTTGACTTTGATTAATGACTGAACCAAACTATGGAGATTTTTGTACCTATCTCAAGCTGTTTGTTGTCTGCTATACAATTCTGTTAACCCATCTGTAGCCATTATTTTTCTTTTGTTCAACCTTTGCACTTCCTTTCTTGACTTACTTCAATAATTATTCCAAGCTATTGAAATCCACAAGCATGTGGACAATTTCAACAGAAAGGAGGAAACCATGAAAACGAACAAAATATGGCAACCAGTGTTTAAAAACTCTAAAATCGGGACAGTAAATAAACAATAATCAAAAAGCAGAGAATTCCAGACAAGAATCAATCAGGGCTAGCTAACACTTTCCAACAAAAGATTCCCCTGGACAGCAAACAGCCAAGCTTTGAAGCTACATGGTCATTCAATGTGGCCATTTGCAACATCAGGCAAGTTTTCTTCCACCCAGGACATTGTAAATATATAAACCTTATTTGCCTAGTTTCCAACAGACCTCTGAGGATGCCTGCCATAGATGTGGGTGAAATGTCAGGAGAGAATGCTTGTGGAACATGGCCAGACAGCCCGGGAAACTCACAGCAACCCAACTATTCCAAGTATTTGCTGGTTCTTGCTAGCAGTATGGTATCGCCTACATATCTTAAATTGTTGTCCTTCCTCTAATTTTCATGTCTCCAAACTCTGTTTAATCCTGTGTACATGTGATGGGTCTCTATGTCTCCACCATTTCAAGAATGCCATTGCTGCACTATTTGTTTCCTGACTTCCTTATCACTGTGAGGTTACACTGGGTGACCCCTGCCTCTAGTTCCCAAAAAGGGACAGAAGGAAAGAAACAGGGCAAGATTGGCTTCCTTTGCTCTGCAAGCAATCCTGGAACCAATAGGAGGCTTCAGAGGATCAAGATGCTAGCCAGGTGCAGGCAAAAATGTTGCTAGAACATGATCATACCGCCCAGAAACCGCAGTGATTCCAGCCATGAAAGCCTTTGATACAATAAAAAAATGGTTGCAGAAGGTACCATTTCCCACTTTGAGCCTATAACGTTGTCCAATTTTTTAAAAATAGCTAAGCTCCATGTAGTTATTTATTCCATGACAGATATAATACATGATGGTTACTTTTCTTGTTTGATTATTTCTCAACCTACAGAAATCAGTTTCAGTAATATGCTATTGTACTTAGTGCCAGCAGTGCCCACCGACATTTTTATGAACTTAATGGTAATTAGTAAAATGTTTTATAATCTTGGCACTAGATCCCTATACAATCATTAAGTAGCGTTTATACCATGACACCATTTTTCCAAAGCCTTATACAGGTAGCCCAAACAAGGTATAGGTTTGTTCTTAAGTAGAATTCGTTTGTAAGTCAGAACAGGTTAATTTTTAAGTGTAACTATATATATTTTAGCTTTGACTATCATGGGGAACGGTTGACACCCCCCGTGGTGCTTGTTTTGCTGTCTGTGCCCCTGTTTGGAAGATTTCACCTCACTTTCTCTCCCTGTGATAATTGGATTTTGAAAAAAATGGCTTGTTGCGGAACCAAAGATAGATGCTAAAGCTTTAGTTGAGACAGCTTTTCCCCATGATAACTCATTCAGAAGTGAATTTCCCTTCTGAGGAAAAGATGTCTCTTACTTCCTGATTTCTCAATCCTGCTTGTAACTAGGAGTCATTTGTAAGTCAGATGTTTGTAACTCAGAGACTGTCTGTAGCTGTATTTCACTCTAACCAACAACATAGGCCAGATGGGTCCCATCCTGGATCTATAGGTCTATAGTATTAAATTTGGAGACAAAAAGTTAATTTAATTTGGCTTCTTATTCAATGTATCCCCCCCCCCAACTTTAACATCACACTGGCTTTTTAATGTTATGTACCGTCTACTTTGTGCTATTCATTCATGCAGATATTCCATTTTCAAGGAGCTTGTATTTTTATATATTAAAAAAATCACATGGTATTCAGGAAAACATGGTTTATAGTTGAACAAAATTCCAATCACTTATAACAGAGTAAAATGGCATTTGAAGTACTGGAGTCATATTTACATATTTATATGATGCATTAAATGAAAAAATGAAGTAGGCAAGATGTTCATCCCACATTCCAGAAGGCCTATATATGATCAGAAACTGGATATGGGATTAAAAGCATATAAACAGCTTTCCCGGCGCATATATATATATCTGTGTTAAGTATTAAATATACAAGAATTCATCCCAATGGTTAGATACATTTAAAATGCATCTATTTTGCTCTTTTATGGTATAAATGAATAACAGTACAGAATCAGTATGAAAATAGCATGCCTATTTTTCCTCTCTTTTTTTGCTGTCATCAACTCATACTGTTTTATTACAACAAAAGAAAACGAAAGCACCATTCTTGTTTAAATAAGATTTGCATGTACAGTGATTCCCCACCAAACAGTAAAACTGTTTGAAAGAATAAAGCTCACCACGCTGCTGTATCCCATTTTCAGTTAAACAAGTTCTCCCTCCAGCAACAAATGCAAGACAAAAGGGAAAAAAACCAGCCTGCACATCTAATCAGATGTAAGCCAGAATCAGCACCAGTATTCGTGCTGGTTGCTCCACTGCCAAATAATTATTTGATATTCAGAAATATCACATCCCTATAGAACCAAGGAAAGAGTTTTTGAAAGTCTGCTCAGGTCTGGCGTGGACAACGCCCAGAAGGAGCAGGAATGTCAAGTATTCTGCGCCGATCTTCATATTCATCAGTGTCTGTCGAGTCCTCATCATCATCCATAGGACGCTCATTATGATTAGTTTCCTAAATAGGAGAATCAGAACAACAGAAATTGAGATGAAATTTCATTGCAAAACCACCTCTGCTAAATATGGCTCCAACTTTTGTTTCCAGCCCATCTACTGCCGCTTTCACTGGTGATGATGCAACCCAGCCTAGTTTTTCAAATATTTAATTCAGCAAACAGCTTGAGATCTTCCTGGATACTCACCGTTACATTTGAAATAAGTTATTCCATGTGTTAGGAGCCCAGTCTGTGACTATTTAAAGGTATGTTAGATATCATCACTCAAATAATGTAATCTGTATAACAACTTTATTACTTTGTGTGTATGTATGTACTTTCAAGTTGCCTAATGATTTATGGTGACCCCATGAATTTCACAGGGTTTTAATAGGCAAGGAACCCTATGAAGATGTCTCTTTTCTTTTACAGTAGTTTTTTTTACAAGGGGTTAGAATCCGAATCCATTCTCAATGCCAGTGGTTCCTAACCTTTTATTGATCAGGGACCACTTGACCAGGGACCACCTTGATCAGGGTCCACTCTCTAGTATTAGTAACAAAAGGGTTACAAATCAGTTTTTGATTAACTTTAGATTTGGTTTGGTTATTTGGGATACTGATTCAGAAAATTGCATTGGATAGACCACATCAGTTCTAGTTTATGATACAGAACATATGTCATCCAGTAGTCGCCCTTTGCTTGCCCACAGAAAGCCATCTATATAAATAAAAATGTAATGTTCGTTTGTGGGATTAACATAACCCAAAAACCACTGGGTGAATTGACACCAAATTTGGATACAATACACCCATCAGGCCAACGAGTGACCATCATTCATAAAAACACTAAAAAACATAGCGGAAGAGACTTAAAAAGCCAAAAAATAAAAATACATTACAATGCATGCGCAAAACCACATATATACAATTATATACACAAACAAAACACATGTACACAGACTGGGTCACAGCAACGCATGACAGGGGATGGCTAGTATCTAATAAGTCTTGACACTATAAGAGGGTTTCGCGAGACTAGTGACACTTGTTGCACAGTGTAGTAATGATGAGGCTGTGGACCATATTTAGTTCTTGGGGACCACTGATGGGCTACTAACCACAGGTTGGGAACCACTGCTCTATGCACACTCTTCTTTAATGAGAGAAGGGCAAGATATTGTAGACAGCTCTAGTCATATATAGGGTAGTAATGTTATTCTGTGGAAGAATTAAACCTATCTATATTGCTTCCATAAAAATCCCTGTATTCCTGGATTCATCACATGAAGCCTATACCTGACAATCTGTAGACAAAATAGGGCACATCAATATGACAGGTTCTGCCAAAATGAAAAAAGACTGACTAGTGAATATTGTTTCTACTCAAGTATAAGGGTGCACTTAATTATACTTAAAAACATACCACAAATTATACTACTGCAGCAGTATCAAATATATCTGCAGTAATATTGCGCAGATTCCTCTCCATTGGCGCCCCCTTGTCATGGGGGAGAGGCTTGTGTACCCTAATGAAGTTGTGAGCTATGCTGGCGGTGGCATAATAGCCACCGGTAGGGCCTCCCATGCCAGACAGGTCACAACCAAAGGGTCTGACAAAATGCATCAACGGGCAGGATGGGCTCTCTAGCCTTTTGGCAACAATCCTAGGAGAAGGAAAACTCTAATTTCAAACCCGGGCAGATGGTGCTCATCTAAGGCTGTAAGGTCAACCATCTAGAGAAGGAAACTCAAATAAAACCTATGACTTGAGGACCTTGCTGCCACCGTCCTAAGCTTGCTAGGCCCCGGCAGACGAACCTTTGGTTTAAAGGGTGAAGCCAGTTCTGTGCACGCTGCGCTCCACCAGAAAAATCAATTGCACAGGCTCGAAGAACACATCCAACCTCCTTAGTCATCAACGCTCTTGTAGAGGGCGTGGGATGAGTCCTTCCTAAGAATCTTCGTTCACGAAGTAATGCCAGAGATAATATTGCGCAGATTAGATCCTTTCCTATATGTGTTGCCTGCATATGCCACTTTCAGAATTCTTTTCAAAACCAATTCTATAGTCTTTTGAAGCAATACATCTCAAGCTATGTCATTTGGAAGACTGGCAGCAGCCAGATATATATATTTCTGCCAAGGGGCTAAAACTGATTTTTCCCCCCTGGAAGCTCACTGGAGAACAGCAGCCAATGGCTTGTGGACCAGCAGCAGCCCATGGACCACCACTTTTAGTAGCACTGTTTTATTAAACTATTTATCACCTTTCCCTTTATTGCCAAGCAGGTTAATACATTCCATAAAGTATAAGGTTACTGCTCATTTTAAAACTCTTGAAAATGATTCCATCCATTTCACTCAAAGCATATTAATTTTTCTCCTAAAAAGACAAATGTAATAGTTTACTGGGAAAATGGCATCAGCAATATAGGTTTAGGAATAGCAGTTTAAAACTTACCGTGCGTGCTACAGATACTTTGAATGTTGGGCAAACCATATGAAATCTAGGAATGGTGACATTAAAAAATTTATCTTTGTAGTAAAGGCAATGGAATGTATAGTATCCTTCCATGTATCCAGAAGTAGTGGCAAATGTTGTGCAGCTAGTGTATTCATAAACTCTACCAGGACTGATGATTGGAAATTCTCCTGCAGAAACAAAAGAATTCAATTTTTAGATCAGAAACATTCCAAATAGGGTAGAATTACACATATTAATAACACTTACTAGTTAAACAAACCACTTTTATGTTTCATGGGGAAATATAGTCAAGCACTATATAACAAATCAGCTTAGAGATGAAAACTGCCTTGAAAACAGTGTCTGCACCAGCAAGTAATCAATAATGGATAATTTTGGCAGAGTCTGATCTACATTTGTGCCCTAATCTGTTTTGTTTGGTTCCTTATAAAAAGAAACAATGTAAAAAATTAATCTTGCATTTCAAACAAGCATACATTTAATCCCAAAACGCCTCCCCAATTAGAAAAGATCTTGAAATATCCCTTACCTACTACTCCAGGACCTTGAACTTCCTCAACTTCACCTTTGGCATTGGTTATTCTCCAGTACCGACTGTCTAACTGACAGGTCTTCTCTGGAAGTGCATCTTTGGACATTTCAATTCTAACAAATTACACAAAACTCATTTAAGTGATCTCTCACACAGTGAAGCAGCAATACAAACATCCCTGTGGCATTCATAAAATACCATTCAGAATTTATAGAGCCACGGAGAAAAGGAAACAATTCTTTTCCGAATAATTATCTAAACAGTCAATTCAAATGTCTCTTACAATATTTGAAGAGAAAAACTGAGAATATTCAAGAGAATGAAGAGAAAAGGAATTAGAAAAAAATGAAAAAGTAGACATTGCTGTCAGATTACAGAGTTCTTGCCATTTCTATAAATCATAACATTTCTAAATCAAAGTTGCTGGTGAAGACTAACTTAGATTGCAATATACAAGCAGTCCCCGAGTTACAAACATCTGACTTACAAACAACTCATAGTTAAGAACTGGGGCGAGGCAACAGGAAGTGAATTAAATCTATCTCTAGGAAGGGAAATTCACTCCTGAAAGTGTTATCATGGGGAAAAGGTGAAGTTTTATCTCCAATCCTTGTTTCCAGAACAGGTCAGATTTTTCAAAACCCAACTATCACAGAGACAGAAAGTAATATGAAATCTTCTGGAAAGGGCACAGAGAGCAAAACAAACACCACAGGGGTGTTACCCCTTCCCTATGCTAGCCAAAGTTAATATATACATATATTTGACTGGAGTTACACTTAAAAATGTACCTTTTCCAACTTATATACAAATTCAACTTAAGAACAAAACTACAGAACCTATCTTGTTCTTACCTTGGGGACTGCCTGTACATCTACGTACATTTCAATAACAAGAAGGTAATAGTAAGGTGATACTCAATAACTGGCTATGATATCTGTACAGTTTAATTAAATACAGTTATTAGTGGGGCATAAAGCCATGCTGTTCTCCAAAAGAAGAATACAACAACTTGAGAAATTAAAAAATCCAGCACAAAAATATTACTTTGAGAAGACAGAACTTGATGGAAAAATCACCACCTGGAATGTTCCACACATGTGTAATATGAACCACAAAATGGAACCAAGAGGAGAATCCAAAGCAGAAGTCATTTTGGTGCTTAGTGAAGCCTTGCACAAACCAGGCAACATTTCTTACTTTGAAACACTCAGAGTTCTTAATATAATGTCATGCTAGAAAACATCTGCAATGCAATTTTGTTCCATTCTCTTCCTGGAATCCCCCTGGTCTATATGAAAACGCCTTCGGGCTGAGAGGGAATGGTACAGAAATGTGCTAAATAAATAAATTAAATAAATACTCCAGGGTCAAAAAGTTACTACCTATATGTCCCCCGCCCCTACATCTCAGGCACTCTGATCAGGCCCAACAACCAATGAACCAAGGTTTGAACTTATTGGTTGCTGGTTCTTGCCTTCCCCCAGAATCACAGTAGAGCATGCAGGGCCCTGGGAATAGCACAAAGTTGGTAGCCCACTCTGGAGCTCAGCGGGCTTGGGTCTGATCTGTATTGCAACTGTACCACACATGCAACCAATTGTGGGAGATGCACAGGGAGATGGGATATAGCAGTTCATAAAAGGAAATAGATATCACCTGTGCATTGTGAGAATGCTAGTTTATATTTTATGTAACTCCTTTTTTAATAAATCAAAGAAATCCTCATCATGTCATTAACACATTGACAAAATCAGCAAGGTAGTTTAATTATTCCTACCTGATTCGGTAAGTGAAGAAATAATGAGGTGGATGTACGGAACTGAGTTCAGGCAAAAATGATGTGGAGACTGAGACAGTAATATCTCCTGTTGTTGCCACACAATCCTTATCATGAACATATCTACACATAGAAAACAAATCTAGTGTCCTCATCAGATATTTTAAGGCAGACATAACAAATGCAGGGCTCTTTAAATGTGTCCCAGTAGTTAACAGTGAGGAACAGTGGGAGCTCCAGTCCAACATTTGGAGGACCATATGATTCCCACTCATTTTAAGGGAATACACTCAAACATAGACTGGGATACTATAAATGACAATTTTCACATTACAATTTTCACATTGCATAGATTAAACCAAGCCAGCAAAAAAGCCACAATAAAGCCACACCCACATTTCTGCTAAATTTAGGTCAGTACCCATGCTTACCTGCCAAGAATAATGTGTACATGTTATCTATGAAATCTAATCTAATAGCCTTATATTCTAATGCAGTGGTTCTTAACCAAAGGTCCACAGACCCATTGGGGGTCTGTGGAAATATTTCATGTCACCCATAAGCTTTATTTTTAAATAAAAGGAACTCATTATCTTTATTTTCTCTGAGATCTAACTGAAATCTAGCATTTCTTTCACTTATGAATGTACCGCATATACTCGAGTATAAGCTCTTTGGCTTATACCCAAGTCAAGCTTATTTATTATTTTACTCTGTTATTATCATTATTGTTACATTTATTATTTTACTCTATTATTATATGAAGGATACGTAAGCACATTTACATTGAAGATTAGAATAATGGTTTAAAAAGAGTTAGGCAGTCTTATCTTAAATTAGTTTTATGTAAATATTCAAAACTATTTAACCTACTGATGACCCAATTAATGTAATTTTCTTGGTATCTATTTTTATTCTGAAACTTACTAGCAGCTTCTGCATTTCCCACCCTTGACTTATACTCGAGTCAATACGTTTGTGCTCGGGGTGCCTCGGCTTATATTCGGGTCGGCTTATACTTGAGTATATACAGGTACGCAATAAATTACAGTAGTATTAATTTCATATCACATATGAAATTATTTATCACATTACTATTTTATCATATCTTGAAATTTTATTAATAACCTTAAAATGCAATTTAAAGACATTCTGATGTTGAGTGTCATAAAACTATCTAAAGAAATCCATTATTTTCACTGGACCGGCAAAGGTGCCCTGTGGAACAAAAATGTTTAAGGACCTCTGTTCTAATAGGCATCTTTTCATATCAAATAAATTACAAATACTTGTAAATGTGATGTTTTATAATTTTATAGCAAGTAATAAAAACATTCTTTCTTTTTTTTAAAAAAGGAGAAATGGATCCCAACCACTTGGTGAGTCTGCAGTTGTTTCAGGCCTCTTCTAGTGGCAGTGCTGTGAAAGCTGTTTGGCTGTACAGATCTGGAAATACACATTTCATCAGAAGGCTGATCAGGGGAATAAAAACCACAGCCAAGTGGTTTTTTTTACATCTTAAACTATTTGTGAATTATTCTCATTTCAGTTACCCAAAGACAAATGGAAATAAAACACGTTCCTTTTCTCTTTGAATCATATTCTGCCAGTTGTCTTGGGTTGGAAACTGAGCATCAAGCACCAAATACTCATGAGAAGAAAATGCCTCATGTAAGTGTATAACAACTCATCTAAGTGCTTCTTTGGCTGGAAAATTTATAATTACTCAGCCTTCAGTTTGTTATCCGGTTAACGTTCATGTTGGCAGTCATGTGTTTTTTGTTGATTATCAGCACCTATATATTTGTATGCAAGTAGTTAATACAAAGGTCAAGAAACAGTAATGTGACCAAGTGAACCTCCCAAATCGTATTCACTGTCAGACTTACCTGTATTTATTCAAGTCTAATGTGCGATCAAATCTAATGCGCACATCAATTTTCAAAACCCTGAAACCCAAAAAAGTATTTACCATATTATGTGAATCTAATGTGCACCCTAATTTTGGGAAGGCAATTCAGTCAAAATAGGTGACCATTAGAATTGAGTAAATATGGTAATTAAAGATGGATGACACTATGTAATGCATTTTTGGTCCTGTGTTATTAATATCATTTCCTAATAAGTTATATCATAAAAACATGGAAAAGGTTTATTAAACTGCAAAAACTTTGTTTTTATAGAACATCCTGCAGCATATTTTGGTATATTTTTTCAATGAATATCTCATAGTCTCAACATAGTTTGTAGCAGGCAACAAAAACAAAGTTTCTGGAGCATAGCAACTACTTTCAAAGTAAGTAACCACACAATTAAGCAGGAAATAACATTTTCAAACCAGGAACATACTTTTCTTTTCAAATTTTGTTACATAGTGTAATCAGTGGTTAACATTACAAACTTCTTCCAGGAGTATTTTAAATTTCATTGACTACTGTTGACCACTTTCAGAGAGGATGCTAACAATTCATATTCTGCATGATCCTTTATACTTAGTACTTACATATTATTCAGAGTTTATCTTGAAGAAGGACAAAGAATTGGATTTTGTGTCTTTTAGACTATGCCAGGTTTGTTCTGAAGTATTTAAGGAGAACTCATTGCTTACTCAATGATATGCCTGTTACAATATAATAAACATTCTAATTCATATATATTTATGATCATTTTACTTAGTCTCAATTGGAAACGACAGATCAAGTACTATAAAAGACATACCTGAAAATCTGATCTCGGATGATGGGATAGCCACCTGTTATTACATTGTTTACATAGGAGGTGAACCATTCCAAATAGGAGCTACCTAAATGACGGAGAAAAAGATTTTACAAGAAAGCTAAATAAACAAACAAACAATTTGGCCAATTGGAAGGTCTATATAAATACCTTTAAAAAAATCAAATTGCCTTGATGAAGTAGAAAACACATATAATTTCCATAGCAAACACTGTGCAGGGGAGGAAATGGGGCTATCACAGACATGGCAAGGGTTTCTGTGAACACTTGGGAAGAATATTAGCTCATAAATTAAGGGGGAGGGGAGAATAATCCAGTAAGGACTGAGAAATATTTCAATTTCCCCAAAAAATAAATTGTAACAATCAACAAAGTTCAAAACAAGATTACAATTAAACATGTCCTCCCTGTGGCATTCCCCATTCCAATTCTAAAATACTTTTTTTACCTGTAATGAACATATCAATTGCAGAGGGACTTCGTGCCATTTGATCCTTTAAACAAAAAGAAAAAGTAAATTATTTGTATCCCAATATATATGTGATTTTACTATCAAATACTGAGCTTTCTATGAAGAATCTATAGATGGATTTTAGACCTGGCTTCTCCAACAATAGCAATAAAAGAGCAGAATTGCTAGGATCACTTGTATGACTCAGTTTATATTTCAAACCTAGGTTTGTGAACACTTCACAAGAAAACCAAAGTTTTAAAATGTACCTAAATTTGGTTGTTTTAGTTTCATGAAAACATATTATGAAAGCTTTAGGAATAGCCAATCATTTTTACAACAACTGTTCACTTTCATTCTGGAGGAAGACAGATGGAGAGAGATTTCTATCAAGAATAAACTGAGATGTTTCAACTCCTTAAAATGTATCTTTGTATGTTATGATTTACTATCTACTAGGAAATGTATAACAACATTCACATATTTTAGTTAAGAATTTATCACTGATTCTTTAATTTTACAGTAGCTTGCAACCATTTTCATAATATTAAATATTAGATCAAAAGTTATATTGAAGGAATAAAACTAACTCCTTGTTATTGCAAAGATAAAAAAAGAGTTGTACTACAGTATGTTTGGGAAATGGAAGCTTGGTTTCCAGGCCAACAGGAATGATTTTGTAAATGGAAAGGCACATGTTCCTGTCCTACCAACCCCGTACTTTTAAGGGGTCTAAAGCCAGGTAGCTAAGAAGGGTAACTTGCCTGTTTATTATATATGGTTTTAAAACAATACATTACTGAAAAGATACTTTATCTAAAAGTCTGACTGATAAAAATAACGTAACGTACTACAAATTCTTATATACGACTTAAAAGCAAAAATTACACCTTAAGAGGTTTGCAGGAAACCTAAAATTCAATAGCCAAGGTTGCATCATATGTATCCCCACCACCAAGATATTATTGTGTTGTTATTAGTGTTTTCAACTAGCATTGCTAAACAATATTGTACTATTATTTCATTGCATAAGCTCCAGAACAGATACTCCTTATGCAGATCAGTAAAGAGGTTTCAGAAGGCTACAGATTAGATTGAAGATAAGATTACCAATATAACATTAAATACCTTCAAGAATGGAAATTCTTGAAAAATCAAGGAAAACCCGAAATTACGTGTATGTCGAAGACCTAAAGGTAAGATCTGGGAAGCTTAATCAGTAAGCATAATCTTGCTTACCTCTATGGGGCTGTAAAATGGTGTGTGAAGTGTTCTTTCTGCCATCAAATTAAGCTTCTGTCACAGCACTTACAGCCATTTGTAATATTTCAAACTTTGCTATTTCCTTTCTTCAGTTAGAATATGTGAACATTCCTGTGACCTTTAGCCATTGATTGAAAAGGGGCTCACAGATGAAAAACAACTTGACTTGAAATAGTCTACACATAGAGTCACGTTGTGCCTACCATATACTGCATCAATTTCATCTTACTGAAGCAGGTGAGCATCATTAGTGTTGTCTAAAGGATCTATTTAGAAGTCTTTCTTACTGGACACTGGTAGAAGATCTCATAACTATTGCGACCCTCCACGCTCTCCAAAGCCATGTACTGACTCAATCCAGTGTGAATGCAAAAGGTTAAGGGGAGGCACTGTTTCAGCCCTAGCCGCTGCTGAAAACCACCAGCTGCCGTGTCAATGTCCAACAAATCCTCAGAGCGATAGTGATTGGACAGTGCCATGCTTCCCATCAACCTATATATCAAGAAAAAGAAAAGAAAAAACATTTTAATTGGAAAAAAATGTAAGAAAAATACTATATTTACTTGAGTCTAATGCGCATTTTTTGGCTAAATTAGATTGCCAAAATTAGGATGCGCATTAGCTTTGCGTATTATGCTAATCTTAGTGCTGAACCAAAGCGAAAGGGGAAGCTGCTTCAGGAGTGCCATAAAGCTTGGAAACGCGCAGCAGCCATGAGAAAAACATAAGCAAAAGGCACAGAAGAGGAAGCAATTTGCTTCAAAGACATTTTCTGCCTCCCTACCCCCAGGTTAGACTGCTACTGAAAGCTAAGTCATGGTGCAGGTGAAGCCAAAGAGAGGACTTGGGAGGCGGGGAAGAAGTCCAGTCCTGAAAAGGAGGGAGTGAAAGGGAGGGAGGAGGAGCAGCAGCAGCTATTGCCAAGCCAGGCCTCACAAAGTAATTTTTCCAATTCCTTCACCGGAAATATAAGCTATACTAACCTATAACCTATATCACTGACACTTACGTTTCCAAGATCAGATATGATTTATCTCATCACACTTTAAAAAGCCTCCTGCAGGATTCTAGGGCTTGTAGTTTAGTGAGGCCAGGACTTTTCTGGCAGAAAATGGTAAAGGCTCTCCCTAAACTACAAACTCCAGAATTCTGCAGCAGGCAGCCACAGGACTGAACGTGAGCGCACACTTTAAATCCTACTTTTTAAAGTAAAGCATTATGCTGCTGATGCCTTTGGAGCATTTAGTCCCAATAATGGGATCTGCCTCCAGTAGGTGAGAGGAAATTTTCATGAGATTTGCTTGCAGTTTTGCATTCAAGGTGGTAAAGCTCTTAAGCAGATTTGGAGAATAAAGTCTAGGGCCTTAGCCTAGCCTTCCTATGGTGTATCTACACTGTAGAATTAATGCAGTTTGACATTACTTTTAATTGCCATGGCTCAGTACTATGTAATCCAGACAGTTGTAGTTTGCAGAGACACCAGCATTCTTTGGCAGAGAAGGCTAAAGACCTTGCAAAACTACAAATCCCAGGATTTTGGGAGTTTCCAGGTTTGGAAAATTGAGGTGACCATTATATTCAATAGCGCACTAGACTTGAGTAAATACAGTAGTGCTGCTAAATACAAATTTCAGTTAATGTTAATTTCTCACCCTGGAACAACCAGCTTTTGTCCATTATGGATCCGAAATGAACAGCGATAGTCATTGGGAAGTTTGCAACGAATTTGTGCTTCCACTGCATCCAACTCTTCCTCCTGTACACTCTCTGCAAATATTTAGAAACTTTTTGTTTTAGTGGACATCATCAGAGAACATAAACAATGTATGCTATGCAGAGCAATTGAAGACATAACCACAATTCAGAATGAGAAAAGAAAAGTCAGGTACACTTCCATTGTGTCTAGGGCTTGAAACAGATGAAAGGTTCTCCCTCCATTCTAGCTGCCACTGCCCTGCCATTGGAGGGAGAGAAGAGGAAACAATACAGTGGGCACATGACATCCACTATTCCCCAGGACCCCTGTGAAAAACAAAATCTGTGGGTGCCCAAGTCACTAGTAGAATTAATCATACTACTGTCTACACCTGTGCAAACTTCAGCCCTCCAGTTGTTTTGGACTCCAACTCGCACAATTCCTAACAGCCTACTGGCTGTTAGGAATAACCAAAACAACTGGAGGGCCAAAGTTTGCCCAGGCCTGGTCTACACTGTCCTGAAGTTCACATTTATACATACGTTATTTCTCAAAATAAGCCCTTGAGGTAGAAATATTTGTCTATCTTTCCTTTCTCTGCTTCTAGACCACAATGTTAAATAAAACGTTCAGCTTAATACAATTTCCATTATTTCATATGAAATTAAAAGGACATAACTGTTGTCTGTTCGAACCGGAAAGAACAAACAGAATAACAAATACAATTTTAGATTATTGTTGGTTTTTTTACAGGATGATCACTAAAACATTTCCACTTGGGTTTACTAATAAAATAATAAATAATAATAAAGACGGAGATCTTGTGGTCGGGCCGCTCGGGTGGTGTAGATGTCCAGCTTCCGACCCTGGACGGTGTGGCGCTATGCCCATCGCCTTCCGTTAAGAGCCTGGGGGTCCATCTGGACTCCCAGCTGACCATGGAGGCCCAGGTCTCCGTGGTCAGCAAGGTTGCTTTTTTCATCTGCGACAGGCGGTCCCCTATATCTCCCGGAATGACCTGGCCACGGTGATCCAAGCTACGGTCATCTCAAGGCTGGATTACTGTAACGCGCTTTACGTTGGCCTTCCTTTGTCGGCGACCCGGAAGCTCAAGCTGGTGCAGAACACTGCCGCCCGGCTCCTGTCTGGAACCCCAGCAGGCCGCCACATCACACCTGTTTTGCAGGATCTGCACTGGCTTCCAATCGAGCACCGGATCTCCTTCAAGGTGTTGGTTCTTACCTTTAAGGCCTTGCGTGGCCTGGGGCCAGCGTACTTGAGGGACCGACTCACCCCACACTGTCCCCCGAGATCACTACGCTCCGAGGATGCTAATTTGTTAGAGATACCCTCGGCGAAATCGGCTAAACTGACATCTACTCGCCGGAGGGCGTTCTCCGTTATAGCTCCTACGCTGTGGAACGCCCTCCCGGCTGGAACGCGGGCTATAAAGGACCTGCTCCCGTTTAGACGCGCCTGCAAAACTTATTTGTTTAAGCAGGCCTTCGGTGAGTAGGTCCTGCCCATGTTCCGCTTTAGCCGCTGTCCTGGGGTGTCACGCTATCTAATTTCTGAACTGTACCTGGGGTTTTGTATTTTGCTGTTTTAACTGTTTAATTGTCTTAGATGTTTTATCGCATTGCTTGTGTGTAGTTGTACCTTCGGTTCCTGTGAGCCGCCGCGAGCCTCAGGGAGTCGGCGGCATAGAAACCCGAATAATAAATAAATAAAATGAAGAAAAATTCACTTGGAAAGAGTGATGTTCTGATGTTTGAAAGATGGCAAACATACCTTTCAAAGAAGTAATCATCCGGGGACAGCGTTGCAACAAGTATTTTTCCAAATCATCCCAAGCCTTTTTAAGTGTAGCATAATACTGAATATATCTGCCTAAATCAGCATAAAAATCAATAAAAATTGCTTTCCAGCTCTTATTTCTCCTGGATTTCTCAGTTCTAAAAAAACCACAGAAGCACACATGTCATTTGCAAATGTACCAATCAGCAGTGAAAAATGTAGAAACGCTGTTAATGTTGTTTATACTTTCTTTTGGACTCACAGGTTTACCACATGCTTAAAATAATGAATATAGGAAAAAATAATATTTCAAAGTGCAGTACATAGTGAAACAAATCTATATTAAAGAAAAAAAACTAGGACAATGCTAGGTTTTTTTTCTAGCAGAGTGTTAGTGCTGCCTTATTAAGATATAAATATGACTAGCGAAATATTTAACATTGTATGAATATTTCAAGAATGTGTGAAACAGGTGAAAACATAAATTGGATTATAACCCAATTCTATTTAGTATGTACAGCATGTATGAGATGTTTGATCCTCATTAAGGAAACAACAATAATTCATCACTTTTCATAGAAATAACCCCGTTACTTAGATAAACCAAGCTTACAGAAAAGTCAATGCCAACCAAAAACTGAGCAGAAAAATGGTCTTGGAAACAAATGGTGCCATATTGAACTGACAACTTGTGCACTCGTTAAGCGATTGACTAAATTACTGTTACGTCTGATTTTAATCCAAAATCTGTACTTTAAGCGGTGTGAATTAACCAGGAAATACATTGCTAAGAAAAGATGAGTAAAGTGATACTGTATTTCTTTAATTCTAAGATGCACTTTTTTCCTATATAAGCGTTTCTAAAAATGGGACTATCTTAGAATCGCAGGTGTATCTTAATGTATATTTTTAGTGGTGGTACTACTGAAATTAAGATGCATTTTACAATCAATGATGTCTTACAATTGAATAAATACAGTAATGAATTCATATCACAACTATGGGAGGATGTGTAACAGGTGACCTTGTACTGCCATCTAGTGTTAGCAAAAAACCACAAGGCATTTTTAAGTCAGACAGACCTTGAGGCAAACAGGTAGCACTACATAAGATTATTGTTCTTGGGTTATAAATGTCATTTCCTAATTGGTTATGTCATTACAAACATGGAAACAGATTACTAAACTGCAAAAACTTTGTTTTTGCGTGACATTCTGCAGCACATTTTGCTATAGTTTTTCAATGAATATCTCATAGTCTCAACCAATTCAACAGTGTTTGTGGAAGCCACAAAAATGAAGTTTCTGGAGTATAACAGCTACTTCCAAAGTTATTTATTTATACAATAAAAGGAATAGACTCAGAAGCGGAGTAGGCAGATCAAAAGACAACCTGGCAAAATGGCACTACCTAAAACAATCCAATACCTTGTGTGACTGTGGAACAGAACAGACAACTCTGCATCTGTATGCTTGTCTACTGTGCCCTTCCTCATGTACGGAGGAAGAATTGTTGGAGGCTACAGACAATGCCTTTGCTGCTGCCCATTTTTAGTCAAAATATATTTAGCCACCTGTCCGCCTTCTATTTTTATCAGTAGTGTCCAGGTTGACACTACTTTAACTGATGTATGGGGGCCCTTCCACACATCCCTATTTTTATCAGTTTTATACTAATTTATGCAATGCTTTTGATATGAAATAAATAAGTCATTCTCCACAACGGAAGGCATGTAACCATAAATTGCATGTCATTTTGGAGCTTAAAACATCCATGTATCAGCCATACTTACTCAGTCAAAAGCCAATATTTCTTGCAATGCCTCCTCCACAATGGGTCATGACTTGAAAGCTGATTTAATCTACGATTTACATAACAGCAGCTGTAAATACAAATTACACAGGAACAATGAAGCCAAATAAATCAAAATGGAAAATCTGAAATTAACACTAATATTAATATAATATGAATCTAAATGCTACGCTAAATGAATCCATGGTCTAGCTCAGTAATACATCAGGCATCATGTAGGCCGTTGCTTTCCAAAGTGGGTGATAATTCCCCCTGAAGATTGCTAGAATGATTTCAGGCAGCCCACAACAGCTGCCAGGCAGAACAGCACCCTGGGCAACAACAATGCAGCCACCAGTACCTGAGCAAATCTTTATACTAATCCTCTCCCCTTAGATTGGGACCAAGAGCAGGAGCCAAGTCCTGGTTTCCTGATTCCACCACTGCTGTTGGGAAGATAGAGAACACCAGTGAGGCTGTCCTCCTTTGGCCTAGCTGCTTGGGCTCCCTTGGGCAGTGCATGGAGTCCATGTGTACCTGCTCAGTGGTGCCAGGGAATGAGTGCACTAAGCCCCAAGGATGGACAAGGTTTAGTGGCTATGGAGAGTGCAGATGGGATACGGATGGGATGCCAAAGGTTCTATAGAAAGGTTCCCTAAAACAAGGTGTCTCTGGCCTCCATCCTGGGTGTGTGGCCCAAAGAAGTCCAGCCTATTTTAATTATGGCCCTTTGACTGTCATGTTATGCTAGCATTACATTTTATTGCAGGCATCCTCAAACTGCGGCCTCCAGGTGTTTGGGCCTTCAACTCCCAGAATTCCTGACCATTGAACAAGCTAACTAGGGCTTCTGGGAGTTGGAGGCCCATACAACTGGAGAGCCTCAGTTTGAGGATGTCGGTTTTAATACATAGTACTAGACTGATACTGTCACCTCAAAATCTTAATGTCCATGAGTTTCAGCGGCTATATACAATTTTAATTGGAATTTGTGTTGCAGTTGATTATTTTATTTTTGTATTTCTGGTCAAAAGAATCCTGAGTGTTTTAAGAAACTGAAAGATGATGCAAAGGATCTGGTGTGGGTACTCAGATAAGAATTAGTCAATTCCTCATTGAATGGAAGGAGGAATAAGAAGGTTATACTTATTTGATCTTATCCATGAAGGCCAAGTGGAGATAAACTTTCTAACCAGGAACAGAAGATTTTTCACATTTTGTTACATAGTCTTACCCACAACATCCCTTTATTGAGACACATCTCTTAGCACGGCCTATTTGGTTATTGAGGTAGAAAAGCACTCATGCTACTATTATTTCCACAGTGTATCTAGACCAGGCATGGGCAAACTTTGGCCCTCTAGGTGTTTCGGAATTCCAACTCCTAGAAATCCCAGCCAGTTTACCAGCTGTTAGGAATTGTGGGAGTTAAAGTCTAAAACACCTGAAGGGCTGAAGTTTTCCCAGACTGTAGGAGTAATCCAGGTTGACACTACTTTAACTGATGTATGGGGGCCCTTCCACACATCCCTATATCCTAGAATATCAAGAAAGGATATCCCACATCATCTGAGTGTGGAGGACTCAGATAACTCAGGGCCCGTCCAGACAGGACCTTTATTGTGATATCTAATAAAGGGGGGCTGTCCAGACAATATTCTAAACAGTCCTGAATTAATTTGCTACAAACCAGGAAAACCCTGGGGGGGGGGAACCCCCCCCCCCAAAGTGTCAGTTCTACATGCTGGGAGAACTGGCTGAGTCTTGTAATGGAGGATGGGTAAGTTCTGGGGGCTTGGGCCAAGGGCTTGTCCCGAGAGAACGTCTGGACACCCACCCCAGAAAGCACACGCTTTCTGGGGTGAGCGTAGACAGTTCCCCCGAAACATCATTTTTAAAACATGAATGCTTCTGGGATAAAGGCCTCTCTGGATCCGGCCCCAGTTCAAAGCAAATATTGTGGGATTTTCTGCTTTGATATTCTGGGATATAGGGCTGTGTGGAAGGGCCCTGGGATTTGGTATTTACCCAGCACACTTTGGCAGAGAAAGCTAAAGGTGCTGTAAAACTACAATTCCCAAGATTGTACAGCATTGTGCCATGGAGGACCCCACATCTTCAAACACCGAAATCCTTACTGCTTCTCTGGCAGGAGGCTTTCTCAGGGTCCTTTCACACAGCCATATAACCCAGAATATCAAGGCAAGAAATCCCACAAGATCTGCTTTGAACTGGGTTATCTGAGGCCCCTTCCACACAGTGGAATAAAATCCCACATTTTCTGCTTTGAACTGGAATATGTGACAGTGTGGACTTAGATAACCCAGTTCAAAGCAGATACAGTAGGATTTTCTGCCTTGATTTTCTGGGTTATATTGCTGGGTGGAAGGGCCCTGGGTTCACACTGTCATATCTTCCAGTTCAAAGCAAATAACGTGGGATTTCATTCAGATGTGTGGAAGGGGCCTCCAAGGCCTGGTTCGGGCCAAGCCAGCTCCAGCAGCCTCCAATCCAGAGAGAAGACACACCTGTTGGTGCCTCGGGGAAAGAAACCTGCCCATCAGCAGATGGGGGGGGGGTGTTGGCATCTACACCACAGAATTAATGGCTTGGCACTGCTTTAAGTGACGTTGCTTAATGTTATGGAGCTGCCTTTTATTTATTTATTTCCCACATTTGTATCCTGTCAGGACGGCACTGTTTTATTAATTGTTTTACTGTTTTTATATTGTGGGCATTCGTGCCATGTGTAAACTGCCTCCAGTTGCCTGCGGGCTGAGAGGGGAGGTATAGAAATATAGTAAATAAATAAATAAATACATTAAGCCCCATTAGAGGCTTTTTACAAAAATTACAATAATAAAATCACATATTAAAACACCACATAAAAACAATACATAGTTATAACCATACAAAGATTGAACAATAAAACCAGTCTCTACAGTCATATCACCATTGCAATTTGTCCCTTTAACGTGCTGCTTACATCTATTGCCCAAAAGTCTGGTCCCAGAACAATGCCTTTAATTTTTTTCGGAAAACCAGGAGAGAGGGGACCGATTCTAAATCAGTTAGAAGTGTATTCCATAGGCGAGGAGCCACCGACGAGAAGGCCCTGTCCCCAGCCAGGCGCATTTGAGCTGTTGATGGAAGCGAGAGCAGGGCCTTCCTGGATGATCTTAGATTTCGAGGCGGGAAGTAGGGATTTTGGTAAGGCAGAGAAAGCCCAAGACATTGCAAAGTCATCATTTCCAAGATTCCATGGCACTGAGTCTAAGGGTCTTTCCACACAGACCTATATCCCAGAATATCAAGGCAGAATACGAGGTATCTCACAACATTTGCTTTGAACTGGGTTATTATTATTATTATTTTAAATTTATAGGCTGCCACTCCCCGGGGGCTCGGAGCGGCTAACATCAGACATGAGTGATACAATAAAACAGTAAAAACAGTAAAATATATAACTGATTAGCCAGGTGGGAAGGCCTGCCTAAACAGATAAGTCTTGCACACTCTCCGAAACATTAGTAAGTCTTGGAGCGTACGGACTTCAAGCAGAAGAGACGGAGCCACAGCAGAGAAGGCCCTGCACCTGGTCTTTGTAGATCGTATGATCTTGAGACTGGGAAGTACAAGCAGCATTTGATCTTCAGATCAAAGTGGTCTTTGAGGTTGATAGAAGGCGAGTCGATTTTTTTTTAGATAAAACGGGCCGGGGCCGTGTAATCCCTTGAATTTGAGGACCAGCAGCTTAAAGATAATTCGATATTCGATTGGAAGCCAGTGAAGTTTTTGTAGACTTGGAGTGATGTGGCACCTTGCAGGGGCCCCCTCCAAGAGTCTAGCAGCTGCTTTTTGGACCAATTTAAGTCTATGGATGATAGACCCTGTTAAGCCAATGTAAAGAGCATTGCCATAGTCTAGTCTCGAGATGACCAAGGCCTGGATCACTGTGGCCCTGTCCACACTCCAGATAATGTGGGATTTTCTGCCTTGATATTCTGGTGTTTCCCAACCAGTGTGCCGAGGCACACTAGTGTGCCATGAGCGATCACCAGGTGTGCCGTGGGATATTGGAACCTCCAGAGAGGGGGGCGGGGAGAGTCTAGTGTGTTGAAGTATAAAAACCCTAAGAAACCTACCTTGATAAAGGCACAAAATTACAAACACCTCCCCTCCCCACCCGTTGTCTACTTGGTCTCTTCTTCTCCATGCATTGGGAAGGCCCGTCTCCCTTTCCCCAAGTAAAGACCTCATGCATCCTGGGGGTTCTGTGTGGGAAGTTTGGCCCAGTTCTATCATTGGTGGGGTTCAGAATGCTCTTTGATTGTAGGGGAACTATAAATCCCAGCAACTACAACTCCCAAATGTCAAGGTCTATTTCCCCTGAACTCCATCTGCGTTCATATTTGGGCATATTGAGCATTCATGCCAAGTTTGGTCCTGATCCAACATTGTTTCAGTCCACAGTGCTCTCTGGATATAGGTGAACTACAACTCCAAAACTCAAGGTCAATGCCCACCAAACTCTTATAGCATTTTCTCTTGGTTATGGGAGTTCTGTGTGGGAAGTTTGTGTCTTTCTGCTATTCCTGCCAGGATATCTATGTTGTGTTCATCGAAACAGGCCCAGGTTTCACACTGAGTGTATAAATACATTCAAAAACATATTACCTATATGTATTACTGTGTTAGAGTGTCATTTTGGTTGGCGGTGTGCCCCAGGATTTGGTAAGTGTAAAAAATGTGCCGCGGCTCAAAAAACGTTGGGAAACACTGTTCTGGAATATAAGGCTGTGTTGAAGGGCTCCCTGGACAGCTAAATTGGTGCTAAACTGCATTAGTTCTACAGCAGGCCTGGGCAAAGTTAGGCCCTCCCTCCAGGTCAGGCCTGGGCAAACTTGGGCTCTCCAGGTGTTTTGGACTTCAGCTCCCACAATTCCTCACAGCCTCAGGCAGGCTTAAGCTGTGAGGGGAAAACACCTGGAGGAGGGCCTCAGGCTGTAGGTGTTTTGGACGGCCCACAACACCTGTGGAGGGAGGGCCCAAAACACCTGGAGGGGAGGGCCCAAGTTTGCCCAGGCGTGCTCCAGGTGTTTTGGGCTTCAACTCCCACAACGCCTAACTGTGGAGGGAGGGCCCAAAACACCTGGAGGGAGGGCCCAAGTCTCCCAAACCTAACTGTGGAGGGAGGGCCCAAAACACCTGGAGGGAGGGCCCAAGTTTGCCCAGGCGTGCTCCAGGTGTTTTGGACTTCAACTCCCACAACACCTAACTGTGGAGGGAGGCCCAAACACCTGGAGGGAGGGCCCAAGTTGGCCCAGGCCTGCTCTACAGTGTGGACGCGCCCCATCCTCCCTTCTCCGCCGCCCTCCGTGTTCCTCTTGGCCTCCTTGGCCCTCTTTGGGCAGCCTGGCTTCCTACAAAAACACGCCGGCGCCCCTTTCGGCCTCCCCCACACCCGCGGCCTCGGCTGTGGTGGTTCCCTCTCCCCCGACGGGAAACTGCGGGAGGCGAGGCAGGCGCCCTCCCCTCCCCCGCTCGCGCCCACCTGGTGAGATCCCTGTAGTCGAGGCAGCTGAGGATGAGGAGGAGAGGGTCGGTGGGAAGCAGGCCCAGGCTCAGCGGGCCCGCCGCGTCCAGCTCCCCGGGCGCCGCCATCTTGCTCCGCCTCCTCTCGCCTGGCCTCCGCCCCCTGCTCCTCCCTCTGCTGGGACCAGGCCCAAGCGCAGGCCTCCTGCACGGGTGGGCCTCGCCTCCCTGGGAGGCCTCGCCTAGCTCACGCAGGCCTGGGTCAAGCTGGGCCCTTCTTCCTCCAGGTGTTTTGGATTTCATCTCTCAGGATTCCTCACAGCCCAGTGTTTCCCAACCTTTTTTGAGCCGCGGCACACCACCAACCAAAATGACACAAAATGACACTCTAACACAGTCATACATAAAGTTAATATGTTTTTAAATGTATTTATACACTCAGTGTGAAACCTGGGCCTGTTTCGATGAACACAACATAGATATCTAGGCAGGAATGGCAGAAAGACACAAACTTCCCACACAGAACTCCCATAACCAAGAGAAAATGCTATAAGAGTTTGGTGAGTTTTGGAGTTGTAGTTCACCTATATCCGGAGAGCACTGTGGACTGAAACAATGTTGGATCAGGACCAAACTTGGCAGGAATACTCAATGTGCCCAAATATGAACGCAGATGGAGTTCAGGGGAAATAGACCTTGACATTTGGAAGTTGTAGTTGCTGGGATTTATAGTTCCCCTACAATCAAAGAGCATTCTGAACCCCACCAATGATAGAACTGGGCCAAACTTCCCACAGAACCCCCAGGAGGCAAGATGAGGTCTCTACTTGGCCTTCCCAATGCATGGAGAGGGAGAGACCAAGTAGACAATGGGTGGGGAGGGGGGGGGTGTTTGTAATTTTGTGCCTTTATCGAGGTAGGTTTCTTAGGGTTTTTATACTTCAATACACTAGACTCTCCCCCCCTCCTGGAGGTTCCAATTTCCCACGGCACACCTGATGATCGCTCACGGCACACTAGTGTGCCCCGGCACACTGGTTGAGAAACACTGGTGTTAAAGGGGAAATTGATGCTTTAACAGAAGAAACGTCAGGGAAAGGTGCTGCTTTAGAATAGAAACGGAGTAGCAGAGTAAAGAGATAGTTCGCTAGCAACAGTGACGAAAATAATCCACTCTGATTGGTCCACACAAGCACAGGCTGTGACTAGCCCAGAGAACATCATGTGCCTCTAGATAAGAAACAGTCTTGATTGGCTTAGCATTCACCATGTGCGTTTGTTTACAAAGTTAGCAATTCGGTTAGGAGATGCGCATGGCAAATGAGGTTTCCACTTGGCAGGCTTCCAGTGGGAACTCGGTAGCAAATGTATCGATTCAAGTACAGTCTGCACGTAGGGCAGATATCATAGAAGAAAGATGGAAATTTACACTGCGCAACGTTTGTCAGCAAATAGGATTGAGATGCTAAGAATGCTTTGTTTAATTGGGTAGAGTAATATGGGTTCATGAATGCTAGCCAGTAACAATGCATGAAGAAGGGAGGGACTGAAATATTGTCGCCATTGTTTGTATAAAATCTGTTTACTGGGAAAGATCGGGGTGCTGTCTTCCAGCGGCATTGTTCCGCAAAGGGGGCAGGCCCATCAGCTGATGTCATGGAAATAAAGCTGGTTTCCTGAATCGCAGTAAAATTGTCGCGTCATCCGTCCTTGCGCTCGCTAGCAACTGCAGCCTAGCACAAAAGGTATTGCCTTCGGAGTTCTGGGACTCCAGATACCGCTACAAGAGGAGGTCTCTACTTGGGGAAAGGGAGGCGGGCCTTGCCAATGCATGGAGAGGAGAGACCAAGTAGACAATGGGTGGGGAGGGTGTTTGTAATTTTGTGCCTTTATCAAGGTAGGTTTCTTAGGGTTTTTATACTTCAATACACTAGACTCCCCCGGAGGTTCCAATTTCCCACGGCACACCTGATGATCGCTCACAGCACACTAGTGTGCCCCGGCACACTGGTTGAGAAACACTGGTGTAGCCTGTTGTCGACCTTTGCAACCCGAAAGATAGTTGCATCTGCCAAGTAGGAAATTAAGGTACCACTTAGTGGGGAGGCTAAATTTAACTGATTTACGAGGCCATTAAAAGATCTTCAGAAAACACACTGAGGAATGAAGGAGTGTGACAGCTCCCCATCTGGTGGCCAGGTGTTAAATTGCCTCTGTCTGTCTTGTGTGTTTGTGTGTCTAAATGTAATGTGTACATTGTAATCCGCCCTGAGTCCCCTGCGGGGTGAGAAGGGCGGAATAGAAATGAAGTAAGTAAATAAATAAATTGTCATGCAGAAAAAACATTATTGTGCCTTCTCCGCCGCTGCTCCTGCGCTCTGGAACTCGCTTCCAGACCATACTCGTGCAATCTCAGAGCTCGCCCCCTTTCGGAGGGCGTGTAAGACTGCCCTTTTTAGGCTTGCTTTTAACTACATTCGAATTGTAAATTGCATGCTCATGTCTTTGAGCTTAAGAATTGTAATCTCTGTCTATTTTATCCATGTATGTTCGATGGTTTTATTGTATGTTTTTATTGCATGCTGTGATCCGCCCCGAGCCGCAGGGCAGGGAGGAGCGGAATATAAAACCAAATAAATAAATAAATAAATAAATAAATAATAACTACCTTATTTTCTCCATCTGTGTTTAGTACTTGACTTTGCTAACTTTAAAAGTGCACTGTCTAAACATTAAAATAAAATTTATAAGACAGTACATCTTCATTATTATTATGTCAATAGTTAATGGTATAGTATAGTATGGGATACACAGCATTGTGTATCTCTATGGGTCTGAAACATGGATCACCTATCGCCAACACCTACGACTCCTCGACCGCTTTCATCAGCGCTGCCTTCTCACAATCCTAAATATACACTGGACCGACTATGTGACGAATGTCGCTGTCCTTGAGCAAGCAGGGATCACCAGTATTGAGGCCATGCTATTGAGAACATAGCTGCGCTGGGCAGGGCACGCCTCTAGGATGGAGGACCACCGCCTCCCAAAGATACTACTCTATGGTGAACTTGCCACAGGTCAGCGCAAGAGAGGCGCCCCGAAAAAGAGATATAAGGACGCCCTGAAACAACATCTCAGGCTCAGCCAGATTGATCACCAACAATGGTCCACCCTGGCCTCACATTGGGAGGCATGGAGACGCACTAGCCACAATACTGCGGCCTCTTTCGAGAAGACATGCTGAATGGGTCTCGAAGAGAAACGGCAACTCAGAAATAACCGCAACTTGGAAACAACATCACCCAAGGAGACTTTCTGCTGTGCTTTCTGCAACCGAACTTGCCTATCAGATTGGCCTTTGTAGTCATCAACACGCTTGTAAAAAGCGTGGGATGAGTCCTTCCTAAGAATCTTCGTTCACGAAGTAATGCCGAGAAAGTATAGTATGGGATACACAGCACTGTATAGTATTGGGATACACAGCTAGGCCTATTTTAAGAGTAACTCTCAAGCAACCAGAAACTATTTTTTATCCAACATGATCTAACATTCCCCTTGGGTAACGGTTAATTGAGTCTACTGTACTTTGAAAAAGTCCTTTATCGCATGTTCCTTCCAATGGGGACACGGGCAGGCACACACTCGCAAGCGCATGACTGTCATCCTGCCCTGCGAATTGGAATCTCTGGGCAGGCATTGCCGTGGAAACTGCAGTACGCGCCTTCCTCTGGTCAACCCCGCCAGGTCCTGTTCTGTTAGTCAATAATATGGGACAGGGCCTGAAAAAACGGGACACAAATTTTAGGGCCAAAATAAGGGACATCCCTTAGAATAAGGGACATCTGGCAACCCTAGATGAAGTCCAAAACACCTGGAGGAAGGGCCCAACTTTACCCAGGCCTGCCACACAAGGAAGTCCCTCAGGGCTTCGCTCTCCATAAGATTGTTTATAAAGCTACTAGCCGTCCCCAGAATGTGGCGCAGCTGGCTGGGTATCAGCTGCAGAAGATCTCTACTGACCAGAAGGTCATGAGTTCGAGGCCTGCCCGGGTCAGGGTGAGCTCTCGACCAATTGTGTAGCTCATTGTCGACCTTTGTAACCCGAAAGACAGTTGCATCTGTCAAGTAGGAAAGTTAGGTACCACTTTGTGTGGGAAGGCTAAATTTAACTGATTTACAATGTCCTAAAATATCCAGGAAATACACAAAAAAGAAGGAATGCAACAGCTCCTCCTGGTGGCCAGAAACTGAAATGTTAAATTGCCTCTATGTCTGTCTATATGTTGTATGTCAAATAGCATTGAATGTTTGCCTGTATATGTGCATTGTGATCCGCCCCTGCAGGGTGAAAAGGGCGGAATATAAATGATGTAAATAAATAAATTAAGTATCTTCTGCTGTGTTTTTCAATGTTTTAATGGGTGATGGTCACTCGTTGGGCTGATAGGTGTATTGTATCCAAATTTGTGGCCCAGTCTGGTGATCTGGAAAATAAAGTAATGAGAAAGTGTTGGTTTCTAATATTGTAGCACAGCAGTTCTCGTTTGTGCCTGGAGGGCAGGGGATAGGACCTGGGGTCCCATTAGCATTAGAACCAGCGGTGCCAGAACATGATTCAGAGGATGAGCTAGATGACTGGGGCGAAGGGCAGCTTTCCCCTCAGGGGCCTCTTTCGCCCACAGAGAGCTTGGCCTGGGAAGAAATGTGTTTTGGTCCTAGTGAAGATTCAGATAACCAGGTGCAGATGGACAGCGATTCTGGGAGTTATGAACATCCGGGGGGGGGGGGGAGATCTTCTCAGGAGCCTCCTGGGGAAGATATGGAAGAAGGCGCATGGGAAACGACTAGGGAGGAGAGCTCTCAGGGAGATAGAAACACAGCTGTGGAGAGACAAGGTCGAACCTTTGATAGGAGACGGAACATAGAGTCTAGCAGAAGGGAATGGTCTAAGAGCATAGACCGGCCGAGGTCCGTGAGCAGCGATTGGAGACGCAGAAGCCTAGAGCGTCGGGGACCTCGGCCGAAGGATTAAGTATAGGATCCGTGGGAACGAATCCTCAGTGCTCGGGCCATGTCTCATTTGGATAGGCGTGAAGCGGAGTGGGACCACCAGCTAAGCTAGCCAGTGGTCATCAAGCCTTGCCTTGCCTTGTCCTGATCCGCCTGGTTGTGCGGAGCCTTGCCCTGTTTCCTGATCCGCAGAGTCTTGGAGCCTTGCCAAGCTTTTTGCCTATTTGCTACGTTACCTTGGACATTGTTACTTCAAGCCTTTTGGATTGCTTTTATATTCTATTGGACATTATTCTTTGGAACTGTTTTTATCTTCAATAAAGTAGTTAGCCTTCAGTCTGTCTCTGTGTGTGTGATTAAGGGGCCGGTCAAGTCCGTGCATCATGACAGTTGGCGGAGCACTCCTGAACCCCTTATCACACCACGGGACGCCGGAAGAAGCGGCCCACGGCGGTAGCAGCCATGGCCAACTTGTCGGACGCACAAGTGGCGGCGTTACAACAGGAGTTGGGAGAGCTGAGGACCAGAGCCGGGCGCCACCCGGGAGTGAGCACGCCTGCCCGCTTCGGGGCAATCCAGCGCAAGTCGAGGTGTTCCTCTGCCAGGTGGATCTGTATTTGGAGCTGCGACCCACAGAGTTTGCCACCGACCGAGCCAAGGTGGGGTTTATTTTTAACCTGCTGGAGGAACGGCAGCGACGTGAGGCTACTTCGTTGATCCGGGCCCAGTCCCCCCATGTGAACACTCTAAGGGCGTTCATAGACGCTATCCGGGCGACCTGGGGACCACCTGTGAATGAAGAGTTGGCTGAGCGTGATTTAGCCCGGCTGACGATGAAGGACTTGTCCCTGTCTCAATACATTTCCCGTTTTCGAGTGCTGGCTGCCCAGGTGCAGTGGAACCTTTCGGGCGTTCTTTTACCACTACATCGCGGGGCTGACCACGGAGTTACAACAAGAGCTGTTGAAGCATGCACGACCCGCGGATCTGGAGGCAGCAATCACCTTGAGTCTACGTGTCGAAGCGGGGCTGCAAACCCGGAGGTGATGGGACAAAAGTGTGGTGGAGAAGCCGGTGGCGCGAACGGAGGCAGGGGCTGGACAGTTCTTGCCCCGGCAGCTCGCTACGCCACCAGCGGGCTCGGATGAGCCGGAACCCATGCAGTTAGGCACGGTGCGGCCTAAGGTGGACCAGGCCGAAAAGCACGGCGACAGCGTCTGAATTTGTGTTGGTACTGCAGGGGCCGGACATTTTTCCAGGAGTGCCCCCTGTGAAAGCCCCGTGGAAGACTCCTAGAGCCTCTGCCGCCCTGGGAGGGGCCCCGAAGCCATCCAGGCGGCGGGGAAAGGGCCGGCTCAGGTGAAATGGTAGCCCAAGAGGGTTTTGGGACGTCTCACTCGGCCGCCTCCCCCACCGGCCCTACGGTTATACCCCCTGTGATGCGTGGATGGGAGAACCTGAAGAAGGGGCCTGTGACCCAGGCTCCTACGAGATTGTCCTGGAGTTGGAGGTGCAGGACATCCTGAAATCGGGGGAGTTGCGGCTCTGACTATCGAGAACTCAACAAGATCACGCGCGTACCTGAGGGCGCTTACAGCTCCCCTTCCAGACCAAGTGGGGCAGCTACCGGAAGCTGAGTATCTCATTGACTGGAATACCATTTGGGAGAAGGCTTTGGACCAGAAGAGCGTTCTTGGGTGCAAAGAACAGCTGACCAAGCGGGCTCGTGACGGTGTGGAGGGATGGAGGACTATGTGGGCAATGCTCCGGACCCCCTTGTCCCTGCCGACTTCATCACAGTTCCTAAGTCGCAATGATACCCTCAGTACCTTCTCAGGAGCCTCCTGGGGAAGGCTGTCCAAGATATGGAAGAATCACCCCCAGTCTGACGCATGGGAAAGTACGACAACTAGGAGGCCTGGAGCTCTCAGGAGAGATACCCCCTCCGGTGGAACTGAACTGCCTTGCAACAAATTGGACTGTGGAGACCCTCTGCGACAACCAAGAACCTAGAGTCGAACCTTTGATAGTGTTTCACCGTTCTTTGCTCCGCCCGGCGAGGCGGCCTGATGTGGCCGGTGATGCGTGGCGGCATTGGAGTCCTGGATAGCTACCGGAAGCTGGAGATCTCATTGACTGGAAAGGCTTTGGACCAGAAGAGCGTTCTTGGGCGCGGCTCGTGGCGTCAATGCTCGGACCTTGTCGGGAATGGTCTAAGAGCATAGAAACACAACTGTGGAGAGACAAGGCCGAACCTTTGATAGGAGACAGGCCAGAGAGGGAATGGTCTAAGAGGTCCGTGAGCAGCGGTGGAGACACAGAAGCCTAGGCGTCGGGGACCTCGGCCGAAGGATTAAGTATAGGATCCGTGGGGAACAGAATCCTCAGTGCTCCGGCCACGTCTCATCTGAATAGGCGTGAAGCGGAGTGGGACCACCAGCTAAGCTAGCCAGTGGTCATCAAGCCTTGCCTTGCCTTGTCCTGATCCGCCTGGTTGTGCGGAGCCTTGCCCTGTTTCCTGATCCGCAGAGTCTTGCGGAGCCTTGCCAAACTTTTGCCTATTTGCTACGTTACCTAGGACATTGTTACTTCAAGCCTTTTGGATTGCTTTTATATTCTATTGGACATTATTCTTTGGAACTGTTTTTATCTTCAATAAAGTAGTTAGCCTTCAGTCTGTCTCTGTGTGTGTGATTAAGGGGCCGGTCAAGTCCGTGCATCGTGACAAATATATGCAATTTGTTCATGCTTGTGGGTAAACAGTATTTCTTGCTATTTCTTTGTCAGTGTTGGTGTGGAGATTGCATGGTCTGGAACATGCAACATAGAATTGCCCTTATTTAGGGGTCCCTTTCAAATCTATTATTTATTATTCATTTATTCCAATTATTTATAACCCACCCTTCTATACTCAGGGTGGCTAACAAAAGGCAACGATTCGATGCCACATGTACAATCAATAAAACAACAATTACATCATAAATAATACCTTAAAGTCAGATTAAAACCAGTTGAATACAAATAGTTAAAATACACATAGTCCGAGTTCTATATCACAAGTTTTTCCGAAGCCAGTCCACAATCTATGATACTCTATCTCTCTGTGTGTGAATCATATATACCTATCTATATTGCTGGATGGCCCTTTGTCAGGAGGGCTTTTATTACATTTTCTTGCCTTGGTGAAGGAAGTTGGACTGGATGGCCTTAAGCATTTTCTGTTGGTCACTGGGGGGCGGGGGTGTTTTGTGTGGGAAGTTTGCCCCAATTCTGTCGTTGGTGCGGTTTAAAATGCTCTTTGATTGTACGTGATCTATAAATCCAAGTAACTACAACTCCCAAATGTCAAGGTCTATTTCCCCCAAACTCCCTCTGTGTTCATATTTGGGCACATGGAGTATCTGTGCCAAGTTTGGTCTAGATCCATCATTGTTTGAGTCCACTGTGCTCTCGGGATGTAGGTGAACTACAACTCCCAAACTCAAGGTCAATATCCACCAAACTCTTCTAGTGTTTTCTGTTGGTCATGGGAGTCCTGTGTGCCACATTTGGTTCAATTCCATCATTGGTGGAGTTCAGAATTCTCTTTGTACGTTAAATACAATTTAAATAATATGTTTTTAAATAAATAATGTGTTTTTTCATTATTATTGTAGCATTGAATCTTTGCTGTGAGCCAGTCTGAGTCCCTCTACGGAGGTGAGAAGATCGGGATACAAAAGTTTTAAATAAATAAATAAACTATAAATCCCAGCAACTGCAACTCCCAAATGACAAAATCAATTTTTGAGTGATGGTCACTCCTTGGGTGTCTTGTGGCCAAATTTGGCATCATTTCATCGAGTGGTTTTTGATTTATGTTCATCCCATAACATAATGTTTTTATTCATATAGACTAGCTGTGCCCTGCCATGCGTTGCTGTGGACTATGGCAAGAATTTTCGAAGCAGAGGTAGCTATCGAGACTATTATGAAAGAGAGGTACTAACTCTATTCTATGAGTCTATTTAATATAGTAATATATAATAGTAATATTATTTTATAGAACAATACATATAACAATTATATATATATAAATATGTATTATATAGCAATATATTTATAATAGTAATATATAAAGTATTATGGTACAGTCCCTTCTAACTCTATTCTATGAGTTTATTTAATATAGTAATATATAATAGTAATATTATATTATATAGTAATATATAAAACAATAAGAGATATATATACCTTCTCCTCCTCCTCTCCCTTTTGACGCTGAGGCATATGAGCCACCGCGGCACCGCTGCTTTCCCTCACCCATAAGGTCCCTTCTCCTTCTTCCGCGTCACCTTCCAAGGACTGCGAAGGCAAAGGGGAAGGTACTGCGAAAGCAAAGGGGAAGTATGGTGGCCTAGGTGGCTGTAGCCTCGGGGAGGTGTGTTGTATTTTTTTTAATTTTAAAGGTATTTTTATTGTTTTTGTGGGGTTTTTTCAGTGATGGTCACTCCTTGGATTGTGAGAAGTTTTGTTGCCAAATTTGGGGTCATTTAGACTTGTAGTTTTTTTGTTTTTAACGTACTCATTACGCACAGAGCATGTTGATAGATAGATAGATAGATAGATAGATAGTCCTCCCAACTGTTGTATGCCCGCAAAATACAGAATGCAAAACAACATCGCTATTGACTTCTGGAATGATTCTATCAGCGTTATGTTGGGAAAGTTCTGCCAATCATTCTGGAAGACCACCAGCACTGAAGCTGTGATTCTCCTCCATTGACTTTGCTGGACTGTCCATGTTGTCTGAATCCGTCAACTTCATTGGCCTCACCTCGATCACTGTCTCTCATAAAAGTTGCTGTACTCTCAAGAACGGAAAACAGAATGTCAATGGACAGCAAAAAAAATTTAAAGATGGGCTTAAAACTAACTTTTTAAAAATGTGGAATAAACACTTAAGAACTGGGAAGCCTTCGTCCTCCAGCGTCCTGACTGGATGTCAGCTATTAGTAACGTTATGGATTTTGAAAAGGCACGAATGGAGGGAGAAAGACAGAAACGTGTCAAGAGGAAGGCGCATCAAGCAAATACATTTCCTGACTGCCTTCCATTTGGAAATCAGTGTCTTCACTGTGAAAGAACATGCAGATCCAGAATAGGTCTCTGTAGTCAGCTTCTGCTGACAGCTGAACACAGAATCATAGAATTGGAAGAGACCTTCCAACCCCCTGCCAAGAAGCAGGAAAATCACATTCAAAGCCCCCTGACAGATTGCCATCCAGCCTCTTTTTTAAAGCCTCCAGAGAAGGAGCCTTGGCTTCACCACAGTCCAGGGTAGAGAGTTCCACTGCTGAGCAACTTCCACAGTCAGGAAGTTCTTCCTAATCTTCAGGTGAAATCTCCTTCCATGTAGTTTGAAGCCATTGTTCCGCATCTTAGTCTCCAGGGCAGCAGAAAACAAGCTTGCTCCCTCCTCCCTATGACGTCCCCTCACATATTTATACATGGGTATCATGTCTTTTCTCAGCCTTCACTTCTTCAGACTAAATATGCGCAGCTCTTTAAGCTGCTCCTCATAGGGCTTGTTCTCCAGACCCTTGATCATTTTAGTCGCCCTCCTCTGGACACATTCCAACTTGTTAATGTCTCCCTTCAATTGCGGTGCCCAAAATTGGAAACAGTATTCCAGGTGTGGTCTGACCAAGGCAGAGTAGAGGGGTAGCATGACTTCCCTGGATCTGGATGCTATACTCCTATTAATGTAGGGCAAAAATTCATTGGCGCTTTTTTTTTTTGCTGCTGCATGACATTGTGGGCTCCTGTTTAACTTGTTGTCCACACAATATATTGCATAAAAACTTCATTTATATATTTAAAATATTTGATTTATTGAGTATTTCATGTAGACTCAGAGGTTTCTCATTACATTTGTGTGACATATCTAACATTAACACTGCAGCCAACACAGTAATGTGTTATGACACATAGTTTGGAAAGTTCTGGCATAAGGTGATGACTGATATTTGTAATCTAGGAGCACACATTCTCTGTACTCTGTTTTGTAGAAGTTTGAATAACAAAGCATAAATGATCTTTTTCTTACCAAGTCACTTTGCCTCTGAAGAGAGCTTCAGTGTAGAATAAGCAAAATGGCATTGAATTCCTATTCTGCCCCTCGTAATAAACATAGCAATTACCTCAATGTTGCTATGAAGGGGAGGCTGTAGTAATAATAAAGTGGCTATCAGAAGGTAAAGGCAACTCTCACTTCTGATAAATTGAACTTGATTTGAAGTCGTCTCACCATTACTGCTCAGTTGTAGCATAACTGTCTTCCACCATGGAATGCATGACAGAATAATGAAGAAAGTGCCAGTAACGATATTGAAATAAATATCTCTTTTCCATATTACTTTCAGATTACAAGGCTCCCATATGAAGTCTCATAGGTGTGGATTTCCAAGATGAATTATATCTTGGGAGATTTTATTCTATTTTAGGTGTATAGCCATAATTTGCAGCTAGAAATTCTCTTTTTGAAGTCTTGTGAGCCCTTATCTATATAACACATGCATTGCTTCCCCACCCCACCCCTGTTATCAGAAAGTAAATTATGGTATGAACTACATGCTGATAATTTTGCTTCTCACACATCAGCTGCCTGTTTTTGACAGAGGTAATGGGTCGGTCACTTTCTTCCCAGCATAACATGGTTTTCAGTATATATTCTGTATAATTTGGTCAAACTAAATTAGACCTACTGAACAAAACAGGGGTTTGGTTAATTAACACTAATGTGATTTCCAGTTGTTTGGTATATTTGCAGCTAACCATTGACTTTAAGCTTTCTGCAACAGTCCCAAGAACATCAGTTTGTTTAGCCCTGAATTCTTTGGGTAGTCCTAGTTAAAATTCAGCATACTTAGTCACCTACTGAATGGTGAGTCAACTCATATAAATTACGGTATATTGATTCTGTGGGTTTGTTTTTGAAGTGGGGCTAGCAAGCCTTAGGATTAAAAAAAAAAAATTTCAGGATAAAAAACTGTTGTAAAATGGTCCCCTGTTCCATGTGTCTTGGCTCTGAATCTGTAATGAAGAACAGGTCATTTGAGGTGCTTGTTAAAGTCTTCACTGTCAGGAGAGGATCATGCTCCCCAATGACATCACTGAGATGTGATAGCAATTTGCCTATTTATGGGGTCCATGGAGAACAAGAACACCAGTACTGTAAGTGACAGGATTATGGAGTCAGTGGAGAAGTTGTTCCAACCTATTAACAAGGTTGTTATATCCAGCCCTCCACATACACTGAGGTTAGCGGCACAAATCACCTATGGAAGTGAAAAACTGTAAATAAAGAAATTTTTATCTGATAGAAGTCCTCTCTGGGAATTCCAGCACAGCTCTGTGGTTGACTTCCATTGGAAACTGGCCACAAAATCAAATGGAGGCCCTAGAGATTCCTAGAGAGAAGATTTCTCTAGAGATCTTTAGGTCCTTCAGCATGACCAGAGGAAATTGACTACAGGGTAACACTAGAGGACCTAGAGATTCTGAGAGAGAACATTTTAATCAAATCCAGAAATGTCGAAACTACAAATGTGGAGGGAGTGGTCAATGGTGTACAGATCCTTCATCAGCTCCATGCGGACCTTCAAAAAATGAAGACCGGCAGGCCCCCTTCTCTCTTCCATATAGTTTTAATCAAATCCAGCCATCGTGGGAGAAACAAATGTGGAGAGGGACAATGTGTATATCCTTCTCAAAAAATTAGGAGCATAATGCTAATTCATTATTTTCCATAATGTAATGATAAAAATTAAACTTTCATATATTTTTGGAGGCGATTCATTGCACAGCAACAGAAATATTTCAGGTCTTTTTTGTTTTAATACTGATGATTTTGGCATAGATATCTCAAAAAATTAGCATATTCCATCCGACCAAATATGCTAATTTTTTGAGACAGTATTTTTGGGTTTTCAGGAGCTGTATGCCAAAATCATCAGTACAAAACAAAAAAAGACCTGAAATATTTCAGTTGGTGTGCAATATATGAAAGTTTAATTTGCATCATTACATTATGGAAAACAATGAACTTTAGCACTATATGCTAATTTTTGAGAAGGACCTGCATATACTTGCAAATCATTATACAAAGGCACAAGAAATCATTCTTGATTATGGATATTTATGATTTTCCATGTACCATCCCCGTTCTTTGGAGAGCTACGTAAGAGTCAGCTTTATCTCCCAGTTCAGGTCAACTAATCCTTTCTTATCTGTGTAGGGTGCTTTGTCCTAGAAACTCAAGTTGTTGAAACTGCTTTGAAATTTCTGCTAGATATTAGTAGCAAAATGTATTTCAATATGCCTCCAAGAGGGCTGCTTGTATTTCCCCCCCACTAATTTCACAGAAACTAGGAATAAGTTCGTTTTAGCAATATAAGAAAATGGAGTGAAACCATTGTGGGGCAGTCTTGTGCGGTTAGTTAAAGAAGGAAGCACCACTGCAGGCAATCACTTTCTCATCTGTATATCTTACATGTTTCATAGTTTCTCATCTTTAAAAAAAAGCACAAAACCTATAACAGAAGATAAAAGATAATTTGCAAAATAGCACAAAGCTTTTCACTTTTCATTGCATGGGATACCAAGTAATAGTATTGTTTGTGCTGGGGTTGGAAGGTCAATGGTTAGCATTGCAATGAGACATATTAAAGGTAGTCTGAACTCAAGGATCTCCCAAACAATGATTCCATCCAAAGAGATTCGTACAATGGGTGACTTCCCTAATTGTATTTTGAAAAGAAGCGGAGAGCTATTTTTGCTCTTTACGTGAAATCCTGTGACACTGGAACCTAATCAAATAAATATGCACTTTATGACAACAAATATAAATTATTAAAAAAGCATTCAACAGTTGACTTGTGATGCAATCCTATTAAGAAAACTGCAATCCTATTAAGAAAAAAATGGGAACAGAATGACCCCTATATCTGTAGAACAGATATACAGTTTTGCTTATCCAATGTTTCACTCGTTCATTTAGGTGTGTCTCATAGGATGTCTATGCCCTACACTGGATAAATTAAACTGTTTAGCCAGTATTGCACCACCTGATATCTGTCTAGAAGTAGCAGCCAATAATGAAAAGACCAATGCAGTAACATCTCCAGCCCATCCTCTGTTCAGATATCAGCCAGCATGCCAACACCTTAAATCAAGAAACAGCTTTCTAAGATCAGAGTCACTTGCAGCGAGCGTCCAAAAGTGGCAGGCTAAAACCCAGAACCTCAATCCATGGTTGATTCCAGATGAGAAACTCCCTCCTGAGCACACAGAAGATTGGGCAACTTGGAAAACACTGAATAGACTGTGTACTGGGACCGCAAGATGCAGAGCTAACCTTAAGAAAGGGGCCACAAAGTGGAATCCATGACATGTGAGTGTGGAGAAGCGCAAACCATAGACCACTTACTACAATGTAGCCTGACCCCTTCCACATGCACAATGGAGGGTCTTCTCACAGCGACACCAGAGGCACTCAAAGTGGCCAGCGTTTGGTCAAAGGAAATCTAGTATAGTGCCAAGTTTTAAGCTTTGTTTGTGTTTATCTGACATGATAAATAAATCCCATTGAAAATAATTGTGTTTGCTATTATCCCTAACTTGGTGTATTTACACCAAGCCTAGGAATGTATTTGCCGCAGATATTGGGGTCATACTGTACTTCTAAATAGGAGAGTTGCCGAATTGTAATTACCTAGTTCTGCAGTGGCTGAAAAGTCTTTCAAGTATGGTCGAAGCTCCTTCTTTGAAGGCTTTTAAATAGAGGCTGGATGGCCATCTGTCAGGGTGCTTTGAATGTGATTTTCCTACTTATTGGCAGGGGGTAGGACTGGATGGCCCACAAAGTCTCTTCCAACTCTATGAGTACGATTCTAAGTAATGACAATGTACTGCAGCCTAAGTCTTTACCATGTTATTCAGTTTCAGTTTCTAATTTATACTTAACTTGTCAAAACATTTGATTTTTAAAATTATGTAGCAATTATTTGGCACCTTAAAGGCTGACTGGTTTGTTGTAGCATCTGTTTTCATGGTCAGTTCATGCTTTAATAAACGTCTTTAATATGCCACATGACTTTTTTATTTTTACTACAACAGACAAAGGTAACAACCTCTTTGGAAACAATGAAATGGTATGTCTCTCATCTAGTTACGTTCAAAAATAAAACAGAACAGTTCTGTTTCTAATATCGGAAACTCCTGTTAATGCTTGCAAAATATACATGTGCATAGTCTCCAAAATATTTGTACAAATTGAGCACTTTTCTGAAATTCCAGATGCATCAAAATCCAAAATTATCCACATAGATGGCTGAGAGTGAGTCTTTGCTTTCCGGTGGTTCAGCATACACAAACGTTCTATGCACAATATTATTTAAATATTTAAAATATTGCATGACTGTATGCATTAGGTATCTATGAAACAGAAATGAATTTTATGTTAGACTTGGGCCTAATTTCTAAGATATATCATTATAGATGTATAAGCAAATGCAGGTATCCCAAAATCTGAGAAAAACCAAGATCCAACAAAATACGGGATACTCTACTTATATTCATTTTTCATCACACATATTGCAAAGTTCTCCAGCCCTTCCAGGATTTCCCTAAATATACTTCTTTCTACAGCACTTCCACAGGTGTTCATGAAAAAAGATAGTTCATCTTAACCTTAATTTAAGTAATGTTCAAAGAAATAGCTATGTTAGGCTGCATCAGCATACGAAGGGAATGAGAAAGAAGTGTGTAGCTTTTGTAGATGCTGTCTGCTTCATCAGATACAATTTGGGTGATTGGTTGCTACGTCTGAATTTGTGTTGGGTATTACACTGTACCTTTTCTAAATATATGAGGTGCTGTCATTGGATTGAAACTGACCTGCCATCCCCTAGCAGAAAGATGCAACTCACACAAGGCACTTCTACCTGATTTTCAGAGATCTCCTTTTCTTGTGCTATGGAGAATAGAACATAGAGCAGTGGGTTCAAATGGCACGAAAAAAAGATTTCACCTAAACATTAGGATGAAATTCCTGATTGTAAGAGCTGTTTGGCAGTGAACTACACTGCCTGACAGGGTGGTGGAGTCTCCCTCTCTAAAGATTTTAAAGCAGAGGCTGGATGGCCATCTGTCAGGGGTGCTTTGATTGTGTGTTCCTGCATGGCAAGGTGTTCGACTGGATGGCCCTCTTCCAACTCTATGATTCTGGCCATTTGTGTGCCATTTTTGTCATGCAGCATAGGGCAAGGAATTCATCTTCCAGCAGCCTTTGCTAATATGCCTAAATCTAAAATCCAACATTGCTTACTTACAGAGCAATGTCTGTGAGAATATCACATCTATCATCACTTTTGTAAATTATTTTCCAACTGCATTTTTTTGAAGTGACACAAGATTTTGTGGGTTTTAATTCACTACTACCAGCTAATGAAGTTAATGCACTGTTTCCCACTCAATTTCATACTAAGGATTATCTCTGTACATCCTGGCAAATGTTCAAAAGTCAAGGAGGGCTTAGATGAAATTTTAGCTTGCACCAAGTAGAGAAATTGGAGGGAAAGGTGACTCAGACACAGAAAGACAAAAAGTGGAGCACCCAAGGCCGCCTCATTTTCGGAATTTACAGCAGGAGACTGTCAGTTGTATAAATGAGTGATATTGCAGTTTTCTTTTCCAAGCATGCTAGGGATTTGGCAGTGTCTTTGGTTTTGTGCTGATGTCTCCAGAATTCAAAATAATTTGATTCTTGGGTACAACTATGATCGGTGCACAGTATTACCTTGAAAAAGGAGACAGGAGAGGCAGCTGCTATACCCAGCTTTTGCTAACGATATTGCATTCGCAACCAATTCCCATTTGCTCCTTTCACTAAAAACCCCATTATGTGCTGGCTGATATTACGACTTTCCCCTGAAGGGCACAGAATTAAAAAGAGATACTGCCAGTAATACTCATCTTCAAACCATGTCATTGAATAATGGGGACAATGGGTGAGAATGATGAATAATGATGTGTTTATTAAGATCATGCTCATGCTGAACACATTCAGAAGAAAAGAAAATGCAATCCATTGCCAGTATCTTACTACTTTCCGATTGTATTTTGGTAGACCATAGTGGGGTATTCCTATATATATAGATATATATATATATATATATAGATATATATTCTTCATTACTCGAATCCATTGATATATGAATGCATAATTCCTGAATTCCCAGAGAGCTTTGCAATAAAAATATGCATTAAACAGTAGAAGTACAGTTTGTGCTGATTCTGAATTTTCTGGGTGAGTGTAGGTAATCCTGTAAATCCCTATTTCTTTCTTACAGTAGTCTTGTCTTTTGAGAGGCCTGTTTTTTCCCAGCAAAATTATGTCTCCATTATGACATATTTCATCAGGATATAATCTGAATTTTATCAATATTATTAATAAATCCTGCTCAGAGAGTAGTTATAGTGTGTCATATATCTGTGGATATGAAACAGCTGCACTACAGCATTGATGATTTTGTCATATGATTATAATTATTTGCCTATGGTCATTTGTTGGAATAATTGAGCTTTATTTAAAACTAGTCAGAGAGGTCTCAGCTGAGGAGTGGAACTAAGAGCACCTAACCCATTAGACCTATGGGGAAACAAACCAAAACAAAGTCTATACTGGCTCGGTTGACACCCAGGATAAAAAGGACCGTGGTGGATGCTGCTGATTCTGGACATCCATCGACAAGTGAGCTACAGAATCAAAATACAAATGAACAATCACAAAAGCGGCAGAAATATACAATGTCAGAAAACCGCTCAATTATTATTACTATTATTATTATGCATTTTAAATACAGTATGCATACTGGTCATGAATTTTTAATATCTGTGTCTGTTTCTATATTTTGATCTATTGTTCCCCACCTTGGTCTGTAAGGAAAGGTGAGTAAGAAATAACAATATGCACCCCATGCAGCTGGGGCAAATAACAACGTGAGGTATGATCAAGCTTCTTGAGTTCTGCCAACTAATGTCCATTTTCCTGGCAGTGTGGTGTCTGGGTTGAAAATAGTTTCTTGATTTATCTGACATGTAATTGCCATATATATGTATACTTGTCAAAGGTGGGAGGAAGTATGATTAAGAAGGAGATTTAATGTTTCCGTAATGAGATACAAGATATCACCTATTTGAGATTGAGGTGCTAGAACACTACACTGGGCCTGTACTGGGGATGACTATTTCAGGTGATGTGTTATTGTGTAAAGCTGCTGCATAATTCAGAGACTGGTGAAGAAGGGAAAAAAGGAAATTCCAACAGTACTGTTACAAGGCGATATTAGTCACGATTATCTCAAACCTCATTGTTTTAAGTTATATTTATCTCCAACTAGCTTGGGGACCCGGCCCTGCCCGGGTTATTTGAGAAGTGCAGCAGGATGTAGAGTGGGTCATGGGGGCTCTGTGTGCCAAGTTTGGTCTTGATCCATCATTATTGGGAGTTGCAGTGGTATCATGAAATTACTGAAGGTAGTGCAAGTCCCATCATCTCTGGTCGTCGTCCCCCCCAAAATGTAGTAGGATGTAGATTGGGTCATGGGGGCTCTGTGTGCTAAGTTTGGTCTGTATTGGTGAATGGATGAGGGATGCATTGTTTTTCGGAAGTGAGTGAAGGTACTTCAAGTCCCATCATCCATGGTCCGTCTCACAGAAAACTGCACCAGGCTGAGGGCTCTGTGTGCCAGATTTGGTGTTGATCAGTCATTGGATTAGGTTTGTAGCAGGATTGGGAAGTGAGGGAAGGTACTGCAAGTCCCATCATCCATGTTCTGTCCCCCTCCAAACTTCAGTAGGATGTAGAGTGGGTCACTGGGGCTCTGTGTGCCAAGTCTGGTCTTTATCGGTGTTTGTTGGGGGCCGCAGTGGTCAGTGGGAACAGAGGGGTGCGAAAATACTACAAATCCCATCATCCATTGTCAGTCCTCCCCCAAACCTCCCCAGGACGTGAAGGCAGTCATGGGGGTTATGTGTGCCAAGTTTGGTCTCAATCAGTAATTGGATGAGAGTCGCAGCAGACTTGGGAAGTGAGTAGAGGTACTTCAAGTCCCATTATCCATGGTGCACCCTCCTCCAAACTGCGCCAGGATGTAGAGTGGGTCATGAGGGCTCTGTGTGGCAAGTTTGGTGTTGATCAGTCATAGGATTAGGTTTGTAGCAGTCTTGGAAAGTGAGTGAAGGTACTGCAAGACCCATCATCCATGTTCTGTCCCCCTCCAAACTTCAGTAGTATGTAGAGTGGGTCACTGGGGCTCTGTGTGCCAAGTGTGGTCTTTATCAGTGTTTGTTGGGGGCCACAGTGGTCTGTGGGAACAGAGGGGTGTGAAAGTACTACAAATCCCATCATCCATTGTCAGTCCTCCCCCAAACCTAACCAGGACGTGAAGGCAGTCATGGGGGTTATGTATGGCAAGTTTGGTCTCGATCAGTGATTGGATGAGGGTTGCAGCGGACTTGGGAAGTGAGTAGAGTCACTTACCATCATCCATGGTCCACCCTCCTCCGAACTGCACCAGGACGTAGAGTGGGTCATGGGGGCTGTGTGTGCTGAGTGTGGTCTGTATTGGTCCTTTTTGGTGGGCTCAGTGGTCTGTGGGAACCAAAGTGTTGGAAAGTACTACAAATCCCATAATCCGTGGGTCATGTCCCCCGACCCACGCCAGGACATAAAGGGGGTTAGGGGGGTTATGTGTACCAAGTTTGGTGCAGGTCCATCACCCGCGCTGGTCGCTGTGGCCTGTGAAAGTGGTTGCCACATATCCGTCCTGGCCTGTGAAAGTGGCTGCCACATATCCGCACTTCCGCCCTCCGCATACACACATACATACATACAAACATTCCGTTTTATAAAGGTATACAGATTGTATGGGAATCATTCCTCTAAATCTTCCTAGATTCTCAGAGATCTTATCATAGCAGCAGTTTTTGCATTTTCTGTGTGAGCAGTTCTGTTTTCAAAAAAACAAACTATGGTCTCACTGCCTAAAACTGTGGTTTCCAACTCCCCCCCCCTTTTAACCAGGGACCATTTTAACTAGGGACCACTCTCTACAACATTAGTACCAAAAGGGTTACAAATCAGTTTTTAATCAACTTTAGATTTGGTTTGGTTATTTGGGATGCTGTTTCAGAAATTTGCATTGGATAGACCACATCAGCTCTAGTTTATGATACAGAACATGTGCCATGCAGTAGTTGCCATCTGCTGGCCCACAGAAAACCATATTTAATAATCTAGAGCTGATATGATCTATCCAATGCAATTTTCTGAATCAGCACTCCAAATAACCCCAGGAACGGGCCTAAAAATTAAGACACCAAGGCACCCCCGCTTCCAGGTGCCACATGGAATAGCTCTGCTCAGGGGAGGAAGGAAGAGGAGGAGACGTAGCAGTCAGGATTGTTGTTGTGCATTTCGTGAGTAGTCAGCCTCTCCCCTCCCAACATTGCCTTGGCACTATAAGCTTTACCTTGGCACTATAAGCGGGTTTTGTGAGACCAGTCACTCTCGTTGCAATTGTGTAGTAACAGTGAGGATGCAGACCATATTTTAGTCCTTGAAGACCACTGGAGGTCCACAGACCACAGGTTGGGAACCAGTGGCCTAAATGGATTGGCAATAAAGCTATGGGATCTAAATCATTCAAATACGAACAATTAAAAAAACCCTAAAGCCAGTCAAGATATGTCAAAAGAGGTGACAGGCAATGCTTCTGAACCTCCACAAATGTCAGTAACCTTTAGAATCAGTGTGGAGAAGTTTTCCAGATCTTTTCAAATATACGGGATTTGTACTTTTCTTTAGAACTATGAGTGGATAATAAACTTCTCCCATGCTACAGCTGGCCTATGCCTCTTCTTCAATACGCATTTCATTTTTGTGCCTTGTTAATCATCCAGAAGATGATTTGATGGTTTCTGCCTTATGAAGCATCCTGACAATCCATCCACACAATCAGCAAATGGACTGAACAGCATATAATCTTAGCACAACAGCTGTTTAAATCTTATTTAAATAAAACAGCATAATATCCAGTGGGCATGAAGCTAATCAGAAAGGGCAGCCACAATGTTGTCTGTCCATTAAAAAAATACCTGTAGCTTTAAAGTCAATAGCTCTCAATTTTTAAAGAACTCAATATTAATAAAAACTTAAGCTGAAGTTCAAACACATATCCTAGGAAATAGGTCCCATGGAAGACAATGAAATGCACTTTGAGGCAAACCTGATAAAGATTGAACCAGTGCACTGCTGTTTATGGAGGAAGGATTATCTTTCAGTTGCTTCATATTAATCCCTTCAAAATACTATATGAAATATTATTTCTAAACAGCGTGAATACACAGCTTATCACATCATAAATACAGTGGGTCCTTGGTATTCTTTGGGGTTTGTACCCCTTATGGATACTAAAATCCGATCATGCCTACCATATTCCTGGTCACTGGTTGTTGAGGTTGATCTGACACATTTTATAATGTTTTATACTTCGCTGGTTTTTAATAGTTTTGATTAGATTGTTTATGTCATATTATATGTTATTATGTTTTTCATTGTGTCTTGGTTTATAAATTATGTTGTATGCTGACCTTTGTCCCCACATAAGCCGACCCAAGTCCCTTTTGGGAGATGGTGGTGGAGTATAATAATAAAGTTATTATTATTATTGTTATTATTATTAAAATCCATGGATGTTCAGATTCCATTATATACACTGGTGTAGTAAAATGGTGGCTCTTATATTAACTGACATAATTGAAGTTTGCTTTTGGATTTTAAAAAATATAATAGCCATATATGGTTGAATCCTTGTGTGCAGAATCTGTGGAAAAGGAGGGGAGACTGTAATATAATAGGCACCTATGACATTCATGCTACTGCAAACTGTATGGGAGTCACAAAAACAGTGCAAGTGCTGACTGAGCAGAATACATCTTAATAAGGAGAGGATTTCTATTTCACCTTTCCAATGCTTTTTATATTGCTGCAAGCTGGTTACCAACATCAATAAAATCTAATAAAGGATATTCAGTGATGGAAAAGTGTAATATTTTCACAACAAAATGATAACTCAAGAGAAGAAACTCTGTACACAGCAATGAAGTACAGTAATGACTTTGTGTTTGTTATACTAAAAAGGCAAATAATAAAGAAAAACACAACTCTGAGACGAGTTACTTTTTTAATTAAATCTGCAGGATCTTACTACACACAAACAATTATTTGTGTTGCCTATGTTAATAAAATAGCTGAGCAACTCTATTTGTATACAAATGAGTGGTAGAATTTCTCATTTTCAAGGAATGACAGTTGAACATAGCTGCGCATCTTAGTTTCCTTAAATAATTGCTTAGAATTTCAGGTTGCAGTCCTCTTGCCCAGTCACATGCCATTAAGTCTGCCAAACCCTTAAATGTATATTACTGGGTGTATCGTTGTGCAATTCTGCAGCCAGAGCTTATATTTTTAATTCCATATGTGGGATGGGGGTGATAATTATTTCCATGCTGGGGTAAAGTATCTCTCCTTCCATGTCTAGAACTTAAAGAATTGGAATTCCAACCCCCTTCTCACCACACTCATCTTTCTGACACGATCTCATTTTGAATTAATGTTGGGATTATGGTCTATATAGAGTAAATAGAAAGGACATTTAAAAATTCAGTTTCACAGCCTAGTCTGCATGTGTCAAAGTCATAATATTTTTTACACATTACTACTGTATTTCTAGTTAAGGGAATCCGTTGTCTTCATTTGTAGATTCCCCAGCTTTCATAATCATCTCCAAGAGTGTCAGTTTATCATCAGAGCTTGTTTGTTAACAGAACCCTATATATTTGCTAATGTTTCAGACCCCAGGCGTCATCTGTACACAGTGCAGTATATGTGTTTTCTGTTGTGTTTTCCTTTTCCCCAGCACAAAACACATAGATGTTGTGACTGATGCTCTTACCACCACACCTAGGCATTTGTGTTCCCCATGAAATGGATTATAGAGCTTATGAGGCACTGGTCGGCTATATCATCCCATTGATCTTAGTCCACTCATAGATGTCCTGCTCACACACGATGTCTGAGTTGATAAGAAGGTATCTGTCACCAACACAAAAGTGTTTTTGGCAGGCAGCGCACTTGAAGCATTCCAGATGGTATACTTTGTCTTTCACTCTCATGGTCATCTCATAGGCCCGGATGCGTTTGTCACAGGAGGCACACAAGCCATCTTGGCCAAAAAGCCTTGAAGAGGGGGGAAAAATCCAAACAGTTAAATTTGCAGATTATATTCCTAACAAAGTAAAATGCAAGAATAGTCACTCATCTATTTTTTCCCCAAACTGCATAGAAGTTTAAAACAAGAGGTTGGGCACCAGGAAGAGGTGAGAAGAGGTAATGTAGGGGATTCAATGGTGGGCTTCATTATTATTTTATGTCTTATTTCTTCCCAAACTGACCTGTCAACGTTGTTTGTTATGAGACAGGCCTACTGTGTTCTAATTTGGATTATGAAACAATGAAGATTATTATAGAATCATAGAGTTGGAAGAAACCTTGTGGGCCATCCAGTCCAACCCCCTGCCAAAGCACCCCCAACAGATGGCCATCCAGCACACCACACTCTGAGCCTCCACCACACTCTGGGCCAGACAGTTCCACTGCTGAACAGCTCTCACAGTTAAGAAGCTCTTACTCATGTTCAGGTGGAATCTCCTTTCCTGTAGTTTGAAGCCATTGTTCTGCGTCCTAGTCTCCAGGGCAGCAGAAAACAAGTTTGCTCCCTCCTCCCTATAACTTCCCCTCACATATGAGTACATGGCCATCATGTCTCCTCTCGGCCTTCTCTTCTGCAGTGCTAAACATACCCAGCTCTTTAAGCCTCTCATCGGAGGGCTTGTTCTCCAGACCCTTGATCATTTTAATCACCCTCCTCTGGACACATTCCAGCTTGTCAACATTATAGGAGTGCATATGTGGGCTTTTGGACTTCCTTCTGACCAAAAGACTTCCATGGTCATGGAACCATTCAAACTGCATAGATGGATTTTGGAATCAGCAAATAGTTTTATGCCAAATCCAAAGGTTTTCTAAATTTGCTCTATTTTGGCATATCATATCTGTGTACGACATTCCAAAAAAAGCTACATTTATCAAACATTTCTCAAGTTTTCAAAAGTTGTTCATTGTAATGTGGAGGAGATAGCATATATTACTGACTTCAAGCAGGTTTCATAATATATATTATTAAAAATATTACTGCCTACTTAATTTTCCAAACTTTTACTGCATTGTAGAGATAAGAATATATTTGCTATATGTGTTTAATTGCATGATTAATTGCATGTCAATTTCCAGCACTACTAAAATCATCCTACTTGGTCCAATAACATATTGTTTCCCTGGACTGACAGGAGGGGTCACTGTTCGTTTCTCCAAAATAACAGTAATATAATTGTCATATCGAAACATTTTTATAGGTGACACCAAGCACACCATTTACTGTTAAATACATCAGCAAAATGTATTGGGTTAGAAATGTAGAAACTGTTTTAAATCGACTTATATCAAGCACACACACACACACACTAGCCAGTGTAGATTTTTTATATATGAATTACAGACTCATGAAATACAAAAACCAATTTAACAGTCCGTGTCTATGAAACTCTTCATTAGCAGACACAGATAATTAACACATTATACTGTGAAAAGATGGAACACATCCAATTACAAGGCACAGAAATGCATTAATTTAACAACCCATATTTTCTGAAATTACAGTGAGAAAATATGCAACTAGTAGAAATTGAAGTGAAACACAATGCGATTCATACACTGGAGACTTCCTTCATATTACATTTCACGAAGCCAGTCCTACTCAGACAAAACTGCAAATGGAAAATCTTTGAAGTCAGATAATTAGGTAAGTTCTTAGTACTCTATTCCTGCCTCTTTTCCCAGGTGAATTTGGCATATATTAATACAGCTGTCAAGTTGTATATATATAAATATAAAGTGAAAGTCATTTTATGTGATTTTATAGTATTGCCCAAGTGAAATATAAGATACATGATAAATAATAACATATACTGAACAGCCAATGATACTCTTAGGGTAAGATAAAGGTTCCCCTTTGACATTAAGTCTAGTTGAGTTTGACTGGGGGGTGGTGCTCATCTCCATGTCTAAGCCAAAGAGCCAGCTTTGTCCATAGGCGCCTCCTTGGCCATGTGGTTGGCATGACCTTATGGAGCACTGTTACCTTCCCATCAAAGCGATATCTATTGATCTACTCATATTTGCATGTTTTCAAACTGCTAGGTTGGCAGAAGCTGGGGCTAACAAGCTCACCCATCCAGTCAGCAAGTTCTGTAGCATCGCAGTTTAACCTGCTGCACCACTGCGGCCCCATATGATACTCTTAATCCTATTTAATTTTTCTTCTATTGAAATGATTCTGAAATACAAACTATAGGCAAAAGTCTAAAATCTGAATGGGATGTGTTAAGAGCACTGTGGTTGTAAAATGCTTAAATTTTTAATTCAGACTTAGTTTCCACTAATTTATTTTGGTAAAAGCACATTGCAACAACTTGATTTGAAAGGTTTGTCTTATCATGCCTGCCTTTAAAATTAGCATAATTCTTCCTTTTCTCTCCTCTCCTTATGCCCATGCCATATTTGTTACGTTCAATTCAGTCTAGTCCAAACAAAAGACAAAATAACTTTGCACAATGGCAAGAGAAAAAAACCAGGAAACTTTACTCTTGTCAGCAGAGTCTAAGTGTGGATGATTTTCAATATCTGTGCAGTTCTAGAAATGTGTGGACTGAATGAAAAATTCACCGGAAGGAACGAATGCTTACTTGAGTGGACAATGGGCCCAACTACACTGCTAAATAATGCAGTTTCAAATGGCACTATATAGCAGTGTAGATGGGGCCTAAGTCTTTGTTTTGTGCCTCTAGTAGGTAAAAACATGCTTCACCCTTGGCTCTGAAATTCCTGATGCTCCAGACTTGGTTTAGAGACCAGCTTGTTTCCAATCCCTTCAGCTCAGGATATACTCGGCTCTTCTCATTCTTGTGGTTGAGTTTTGAGGCATGATTTATCCCAGCTTTGTTCTAAATAATTGGAAGCAACACAACATATGGAGATTTAAAAGGCCGTTCCATACCTGAGATAGTCTCTTCGACAGAGCTTTCTGCCCAGTTTATAATACAGTCGCCTCCCCACTTCTCCAAGCCGGCATCCGCACAAATCACAGCTGAGACAGTCTTCGTGCCAGTACTGATCAATGGCTTTGAGGAAATAACGGTCCCCGATGTTCTGTTGGCAACCTCCACATGTTAAGAGGGAAGGGGGAATTTGGAGCACCTCGTCCACTGGTTCCCTGTTTGAAAGAAACAGTTTTTAGAAATATACCAAAGAGAGCATTCCAAGCTATTCATTATGGCTGGAGTTTTAGCCTCATTGTGTTTCTACTGTACTTCCTGAGGCACACACCCTACACAAAATGCAGGAACAAGAAGAAACTATTATATTTACTTACGTATAAGTTGACCTTGTGTATTAGTTGGGGGCAGGCCTGGAATTTAAAATTCTGGATTTTGATATGTCCGAAGGATAAGTTGAGGGTCATCCTATGCCCACTGTCACCATTTCCTCACCTAGGCATTCATAAAGGCTAGAAGTGGCCCCAAGGCAGAGATAATGGAGAGGGTTGATGCTAGTTTTAGATACTCCTGAAACTGATTAAGCTCTTGTCTTTCATTGTTTTGTTCAGACAATGTTCCTTTTTTATACGACTGAAGGCACTACAATCATTTAGACCAGGGCTGTCCAACTGGCGGCCCTGGGGCCGGATCCGGCCCCCCAGCCTGTTGGACACGGCCCCTTCTATGCCCCCAGCCGCCATTTTTAAATTTTAAAAATTCTAATTTTTTTAAAAAAATGGCAGCTGGGGGAAGGGAGGCGGGGCAGGAAGGAGGAAGAGGCTAGCTCCTCCTCCCTGCACCGCCCCTCCGTCCCTCTCTCGTGCCGAAAAAAAGAGGAGTAGGCGGCGCCAAGGGCAGCGCGTCACGGCAGGCCTGTGACGCGCTGCCCTTGCGCCGCCTTCTTCTCCCTCCTCCTCCTCTTTCCCAGGCGCCGTGCCTTTCCCGGGCGCCGCAGCGCTCGGGACAGCCACGGTGCCCGGGAAAGAGGAGGAGGGAGAAATCTCCCTCCTCCTCCTCTTCTTCCTCTTTCCCTGGTGCCGTGGCGCCCGGGAAAGAGGAGGAGGAGGGAGAATGACAGCTTTAGGAGGGGGCGGGGCCTGGGCTGAGGGCGGGGCCCGGGGGCGGGGCTTGGGGGCAGGGCTTGGGGGCGGGGCCAAGCGGCCCCCGAGGTCATCAGTGACCTCTATTCCGGCCCTGGGCCCGGTAGAAGTTGGACAGCCCTGATTTAGACCCATGGATCCGTCATAGAATCATAGAGTTGGAAGAGACCATATCCGCCATCCATTCCTATCTTCTCCCATGCAAGAAAAGCACAAACCATGTTTTTCAGGTGAAAATTTTGACTAAAATTTCTAGACATATAGATCAGCATACAAGATATGCAGGGGAAAGTAAACTTATTTTCCACAGTCAGAAACATGGTGAAACTAAAGGAGATAGAACAGGGTAAAAGAGAGGGGGATGGATTTGTTGTTTCTCATCAAATCAACTTTGAGTCCCCAGTAGCGCAGTGGGCTAACCCTTGTGCCAGCAGGACTGCTGATCGACAGGTCGGCAGTTCAAATCCAGAGAGAATGGGTTGAACTCCCTCTGTCAGCTCCAGCTCCCCATGCGGGGGCACGAGAGAAGCCTCCAACAAGGATGGTAAAACATAAAACATCCGGGCATCCCCTGGACCAGGCATGTAGCCAGGGGGGGGGGCTAAGGGGGCTTCAGCCCCCCCCCGAAATTCTCAGGGTGGTCCACGAAAAGGCCTTACTGGTACATTATTTAAACTGTTATGCTTATTCATATCATGATCTGATCACCATGCTCATTATATCCCACATTAATGGGGTTATTGGGATAACAATACAAAAAAAGTTTGCTAGGGTAGACCCTCTTCCACCCAGTCTCAGCCCCCTGAACCAAACTCAGCCCCGAATCAAAATCCTGGCGACGGCCCTGACCTGGACAATGTCCTTGCAGACACCAGAAGTGACTTGCAGTTTCTCAAGTTAATCCTGACACTGAAAAAAAACAAAAACTAAAAACTTTGAACCATGGCAGTCCCACAAATGAGAAGTTTCCAAAAGCCTGCTTCAACAGTTCTGCTCAGGTCTTGCAAACTCAGGGATGTGACTTCCTTGATTGATCTGGATGCAGGATTTAAAAATGAGAGATGCTTTCATTTTTGTAAGATCAGAGATCTAGCCATTGAAGCTTACATTTGGAAACTGTAAGATCAAAGACTGAAAGAGGGAGCAGCCATTTTGAAGCTAAAAAAATACACAGCAAACATTTGGTTAAACTGTAATGTGGGGAAAATCACATCATAAATAAACTGGTAAATAATGTACCAGGGCCTTTTCGGATATATGTGGTTCTCCAGATGTGGTTGAATTACAGCTTCTTTTGGCTGTTGCTAACATAGCCATTCATGGGGAGACTCCCTCCTGGGCACACAGAAGACTGGGTGAGTTGAAAGGCATTGAACAGACTGCATTCTGGTACCATGAGATGTAGAGCCAACCTTAAGAAATGGGGGCCACAAAGTAGAGTCCACAACATGCAAGTGTGGAGAAGAGCAAACCACAGACCACCTATTACAATGCAACATGAGCCCTGCCACGTGCACAATGGAGAAGCTTCTTATAGCAACACCAGATTACACCGGGAATGTGGTGCAGCTGGCTGGGTGTCAGCTGCATAAGATCTCTACTGACCAAAAGGTCATGAGTTTGAGGCCTGCCCAGGTTGGGGTGAACTCTCGACCAATTGTGTAGCTCGTTGTCGACCTTTGCAACCCGAAAGACAGTTGCATCTCTCAAGTAGGAAATTTAGATAACACTTTGTGTGGGAAGGCTAAATTTAACTGATTTACGAGGCCATAAAATCTCCAGGAAGTACACAAAAAGGAATGAAGGAATGCGACAACTCCTCCTGGTGGCCAGAAGCTGGAATGTTAAATTGCCTCTATGTCTGTCTATATATGTTGTATGTCAAATGGCATTGAATTTTTGCCTGTATATGTGCATTGTGATCCGCCCTGAATCCCCTGCGGGGTGAGAAGGGTGGAATATAAATGATGTAAATAAATAAATAATAAATAAAATAAATAATAAGTGCCCAACTATTGGTCGAAGGACATTTAGTATAATGCCAAGTTTTAAAACTTTGTGTTTTTAAATACATTACAACTGTACCCTTGGTTTGCTTCTGACACGATGAATAAAAATGGGGATGATGGATGCTATACTCCTGCATGATCTGTAGGGCTGCCCATTTCAAACTAATGTTTGAGTGTGGATGCCTTTGTAGTCAAACGGCATCATTATCATGTATTCAGGAGAGGCATGGATTACCAGCAGGAACCCCAAGGTTTGTAGAAGTTCAAAAAAATACTGGAGGGTCTGCCAAAGAGAGATGCCAAAAGCAAACCATTGTGGAATCTATTTGGTCTCAGGAATTGTGAAGGCAAATGGACTGGAGCTTTGAGGTCTGTACTGCAACATTTTGTTGCAATATGTTCTTATTGGTAATGAGCTTCATTTTCTTTCAGAAGCCAGTATGATTCAGTTTTATGAATTCTGGGAAATTCCATCTATAATTATTCATATTATTGGTGTTCAGAAAATAATGCTATCATAAACTAGTAACAAAATAAAACAAAACAAGAAAAATGCTGTTTCTTAACTATCGTATTATTTTTCTGGAAGATTCCTTGTTCCCTCAACCTATTAACAGTAGTTTAAAATATATACTAGTGAAACACTGACAGTCTGCATAGTCAGCGACCGACAGTAAGGCATTTTAGCACATGTTTAACCTTAAGCTCATAAACATTGCCACTGAAAATGAAAAAGAAAACCCTTACATTTTCAAAGTTAATCAAGTGATTTAGTGATTATTTTATGCTCCTAGCTTAAACTATTAACACTATTCAATCCATCTTTTTGGACTGATTGTTCAATATTGGTTTAATAAGCTCATTTGGACTCTCACTTTCTCCCAACCTTTGCACTGCTGCAAGATGGAATTAAAAAGAACAACCAAAGCACTTTACAGTCAATGTGGATGTTACATTGGACTAAATCCAATTTTAATCTCAGCAAGACCACACTTACTAAAATGAACTGTGTTAGTCATCATTTATCTGAATTGGGTTATTAACCTTGTAGATTTGTTTAACCCACAAACAATAAAGGGAAAGTGGCCAGTTAAGGGCTAGTAAAGGTTTTCCCCTGACATTAAGTCTAATCGTGTCCGATTCTGGGGGGTGGTGCTCATCTCCATTTCTAAGTCGAAGAGCCAACATTGTTCATAGACACCTCCAGGGTCATGTGGCTGGCATGACTGCATGGAGTGGAGTTACCTTTCTCACAGAAGCGGTACCTATTGCTCTACTCACATTTTGCATGTTTTCAAACTGCTAGGTTAGCAGAAGCTGGGGCTAACAACTAGTATGATATGATAAAATGTGGGCTGAGAAATAGCTATCTCCACCCACCTCCTGCTCTATTTATCTCCTACTACATTTCCTTTACATTTGGCATTATATATAACTACATTTGAGCTGATCTTTAATGTTAATATTTGAGTAGGATATATGAAATATAAAGGAAGAACATTTTCTACAGGCAAACATCAGACATTGGTAGTTATGGTTTCCACTAAGAGGCTGTGAAGCTGTCCTTCTCTCAGATGCATACTATTAATGGCCAGGATAACATGATAGTTACCAGCTGAACATTACCTTCCTGCCACTGATTTTGGACAAATTGCCTTCTCTACCCACATGTCCATTCTTGATTTTTAGGTCCCTGATCACTAGTAGGTCACAATAGCTGCCATTTCTGAAATTGCTTGAAATACCCGTATTTACTTGAGTCTAATCCGACATCAGATGTAATGCGCATAATTTTTTAAACCCCCTCCCCTCCCCCCCTCCCTCCTCCCTCCCTCCCTCCTCCCCCCCCCTCCCCCTCCCCCCCCCACCCCTCCCTCCTCCCTCTCTCCCTCTCCCTCTCTCCCTCCCTCCCCCCCCCCCCCTCCCCCTCCCCCCCCCCCTCCCCCTCCCCCTCCCCCTCCCCCCCTCCCTCCCCCCCCCCCCCTCCCTCCCCCTCCCTCTCCCTCTCTCTCTCTCTCTCTCTCTCTCTCTCTCTCTATATATATATATATCTCAGCAGCAAAAAGTGTTCTCTTTGTAATTTGGCCAAAAATGGTGTTCATTACCGTTGCTGCCTGCTTAGAATTCCTTTGTTATAAACAACCATGTTAGAACACCAAAGCTTCCAGTGATGGAAACTAAAACCTTGGGTGCATCTATGCTGTAGAATGAATCCATTTTCATTGCCTTGGTTCAAATTCTGTGGAATCTTGGGGGCTGTAGTTGAGCCTTTTCTGCCCAAGAATGTTGATGCCTCACCAAACTACAAATCCCAGGATCCCAAGATCCCATAACATTGAGCCCTGGTCTTTAATGAGAGATGACATCCCTCAAAGAGGAGCTTCAGCTGCACCTCCTGAATCAGCTGGCCCCTTTGCCTTGGCTCAGCACTCAGATTACCATATTACACAAATCTAATGCGCACCCCAGTTTTGGTAAGGTAATTTAGTCCAAAAAAGAGAGAGCTGAGCATTAGATTCAAGAAAATACAGTAATAACAGCTAAGGTAAGGTTGCATCAATCTGGGGAAATATTTAAGCAGTGCTATTATAGCTCTCCAGTGTGTATCGTCTCAGAAAATACATGACAGAATTTCAAGATAAGGAAAAAGGATGAAACTACTCCAAATCATCTATATAAATAAAAATGTAATGTTTGTTTGTGGGATTAACATAACTCAAAAACCACTGGACAAATTGACACCACATTTAGACACAAAACACTAATCAGCCCAACAAGTGACCATCACTCATAAAAACACTGAAAAACACAGCAGAAGAGACTTTAAAAGCCCAAAAACAAAAATTACATTTCAACGCCTATGCAAAACCACACACACATATATATGCAAGCACACATATACACAAATATATATACACACAAAACACATATATACAGACTGGGCCAAAGCAACACATGGCAGGGGTAAGGCTAGTATTATATAAAAGTATAAAATTGCCAAGAGGAACTGATTATATAAGGACACATGCAAGATAATTATGTTTAGCAGATGGTTCAGATTCAATCCCATAGAAGAAAAGTCTGCAACCTAAACCCATAACTATACTGTATAATAATGGAAATTAGCAGGTGAAAAGTTCCTCTCTTTAGAGTTGCTGTATATTCTAGTTTTGTCTCTCACCAAAGACAAAACAGTAAACATATATGAACAATGAAAGTAAAATCCTTCTGAACAGGATCAAACCAAGATCCACAAAACACAGGAATATATCCCACATTTTTAAAGCAATGCTATCACTTCTCCAGTTGACAGTTAAGTCAAACAGAACATTTATTTTCCCCACCTGCCACCTCTTGACATGAAATATTCATTATACTTTAAAATGTGTAGGAATGAAAAGAGCATTTTCTCAGGTCATGAAACCGAAATGCAGACACCCACCCCCCCAGGCATATATAAATAGCTAAGGAACAGAGAAAGGTGTAGAATTGTCTGAGAGCAAATGTATTGTTATGAAGTTTGAAGGACACTCTCAGTTTCTTCAGACTCTTACGGTCTGGATTCGTACAGCAGTTTTACATTAAAATAATACGGATATTAAAAAAATTAAATTCCCATAATATTGAGTTTGCTTTCAGGAATGACATCTACAGCAATTGGACATTAGATGTATGTAGTGCGACAGAAGTATCACACTTAATGGCAATCCAGTGTATGGCTACTCGGAAACGAATCTGCAAAGTCTCATTCCCCAAAGAGTGAAATTACACTATGTAACCAAAAAAAAAGGGGGGGGGGTTGCTCCTGGTTTGAAAGAGTTATTCCTGTTTAATTGTGCAGTAATTAATTTGAAAATAGTTGTTATACTCTGGAAACTCTGTTTTTGTGGCTGCCACAAATTATGTTGAATAGGTTGAGACTCGAGGAGATATTAATTGAAAAAACTATAGCAACATATGCTGCAGGATGTCCCACAAAAACAAAGTGTTGGCAATTTAATAAACTTTTTCCATGTTTTTAAAATGATAGAACCAATTAGGAAGTGACATTTATAACCCAGGAACAAAAATCATGTTACACAATGTTATGGAATATGAAAACTGATGTATTAAGGAAAAACAGAGACAATTGTGACAAGTCCATAATATTTTGTCACTATATTATCTATAAATATTTGAAAACTTGTTCTAACAACTGATCCCAATCCCATGCACTCTAGCATACTTTCAGTATAGAATCTATGTCTCGAAAAAGATTGGGACAAGGATCCAAGGCTTTCTAAGATGCTTCTGTCCCATTATCCCCATGTAGGTTTCTTTTGTTTCAGTACATAACTTCACAGCCCATTTTTTCCTCAGGCTGTGTAGGAATCATTGTCAGATTAAAAACAAAGCCCATTAAATAAAATGTCAGCCCTCAAATTCCATTCATGGGAGGAGAACCGCCCTGAGTCCCCCAGGGGAGATAGGGCAGGTTACAAATAAAATATTATTATTATAGAAACAGGACATAGAACAAAAATATAAATGCAAAGTTTAAAGTTAAAACTTATATATACCATTCATTTATTTATTTATATCTTGTCTTTCTTCTGATACAAATACTGATGGTGTAGGGACTATTTCCACTGCTTATAATATTGAGAAGGAACTAGTAAAATTAATAAAATACTACCATCATAAACAGAGTCATGTGAATCTTTGTCATTAGCTCAACAGGATTTAATCCCAATGTACAATATATACGGGGTTTGCTTCCATAAAACACAAATTCATTTATACCATAAGTGATGCCTTAAGTATAACATCTCATACAGATAGAAAATAGGATGTGTCGGTATTACTTTGGCAGGACTGTTATTTGAGTGCTGTAGCAATGAGCCATGGCATTCAAAGTAGTGTTTAACTGCATTAATTCTACAGTGTAGATGTACCCAAGGCATGATAAAGGTTACATTTCAGCAGGAGTGCTCTGAATGCAATTTTCCTGCTTCTTGGCAGGGGGTTGGAATGGATGGTCCATGAGGTCTCTTCCAACTCTATGATTTAATTGTAAGCCTCACTATCATTATGTCAATTATCTCTAAGTAAAATATGGATAGTAAAGGTAAAGGTTTCCCCTTGACATTAAGTCTAGTCATGTCCAACTCTTGAGGATGGTGCTCATCTCCATTTCTAAGCTGAAGAGCCAGTGTTGTCCGTAGACACCTCTAAGGACAATTACTGCATAAAGCGCTGTTACCTTCCCACTGGAGTGTTACCTATTGATCTGTGCACATTTGCATGTTGTCAAACTGCTAGGCTGGCAGAAGCCGAGGCTAACAGCAGGAGCTCACTCCATGGTTGGCATGGTTGCATGGAGTGCCATTACCTTACTGCAGAAGTGGCACCTATTGATCTACTCATATTTACATGTTTTTGAACTGCTAGGTTGGCAGAAACTGTGGCTAACAACGGGAGTTCACCCCATCCATGGATTCAAACCACCAACCTTCCGATCAGCAATTTCTGCAGCTTAGTGGTTTAACCCACTGTGCCACCAGGACCCCAAGTCATTTCTTCCCAAAGCAAAATTAAACTATCCCAGTAGTTTTACAAGGTCTTTAACATTTTCTGCCAAAAAGTCCTAGTGCCTCATCAAAATACAACTCCTAGGATTTCATCGCAAAAAAACTGCATTAATTCCACAGTGTATAGCTCTTGTTGTGGCTAATGCATAAAAGCACTCATGCTCAAGGCTTTGTTGTGACCCGATGCTCACATTATGAAATTTATTAAGCCAACCTTAAGCTAAACTTAAGAAATGGGACCTCAAAGTGAAGTCCACGGCATGCAAGTGCAGAGAAGAGCAAACCGTAGACCGCCTACTACAGTTCAACCTGAGCCCTGCCACATGCACCATGGAGGATCTTCTCACAGCGACATCAAAGGCACTCCAAGTGGCCAGCGTCTGGTCAAAGGACATTTAGCATAATGCCACGTTTTTCAACTTTGTTTCTGTGTTTAAATACATGTTAATTGTACTTTCAATTTGCTTCTGGCACGATAAATAAATAAATAATGAAAATGTGGATGTTGACCCTAACATCCTTGACCTTTTAGTCAAGTCAGCCCATTAAGTTGGGCTGGGAAGGAGGAAAGAGAGTCTGAAAACAACTTATAGCATTTGGAAAGTATGATCTGCTTCCTCCATCCTTCATAAATAACTTCCATAATGTTGTCAAAGGCTTTCCTGGCTGGAATCACTGGGTTGCTGTAAGTTTTTCAGGCTGCATGGCTTTGTTCCAGAAGCATTCTCTTCTGACGTTTTGCCTGCATCTATGGCAGGCATCCAGAGAGATTGTGAGACCTCTCAACCTCTGAGGATGCCTGCCATAGATGCAGGTGAAATGTTGGGAGAGAACACTTCTGGAACATGTCCATACCACCCAGAAAACTCATAGCAACCCAGCAATTCCATAATGATCAGTATGGGCACATCTTTACTATAGTACTAATGCTATTTGGCAGTACTAAAATTTGCCATGGCTCAAGGCTATGGACTCCTGAGATTTGTAGTCAGGTGAGGCACCAACACTCTTTTGGCAGAAAAGGCAAAAGACCTTGTAAAACTACAACTCCCAGGATCCCATCACACTGAGCGATGGCAGTTGAAATAGTGGCAAAGTGCCACCCGCATATCTCAACCAAGGCAGCGGGTGGCAGAGAAGGGAAAGGAGGTCCATTGATCCGAATGTCTTCTCCGTCCTTGTCCCCATTCTCGCTGGGGAATCCATAAGACATCAAAGGACTTGTGCTTCCTATTCAACTAGCACCAGAATAACTATAGCTGCAATTCTCTCTTTTCTTTTGCTAGTGTGCATTTTTGCATCAAAAGGGCCCAAATGCCATACAAAGGCACCACATTCCCTCTGGTCTTCGCCTTAAACAGAGTCAGCCCTGGTTAGGACTTGGAGGGGAAACGACTAAGGAATTCCAGGTGATGCAGGCTATATTCCAGAGGCAGGAAGAACATGCCTTGCCTAAGAAAACCCTATAGGGCAGTTGCAAGTATTTTTGGGCTGTGTAGTTATGTTCCAGAAGCATTCTCTCCTGACGTTTCACCTGCATCTATGGCAGGCATCTTCAGAGGTTCATAGAATCATAGAGTTGGAAGAGACCTCCTGGGCCATCCAGTCCAACCCCCTGCCAAGAAGCAGGAAAATTGCATTCAAAGCACTCCAGACAGATGGCCATCCAGCCTCTGTTTAAAAGTCTCCAAAGGAGGAGCCTCCACCACACTCCAGGGCAGAGAGTTCCACTGCTGAACGGCTCTCACAGTCAGGAAGTTCTTTCTAATGTTTAGATGGAATCTCCTTTCTTGTAGTTTGAAAACATTGTTCCGCATCCTAGTCTCCCAGGCAGCAGAAAACAAGTTTGCTCCCTCCTCCCTATGGCTTCCTCTCACATCCTTATACACGGCTACATTCTCTTCTTCAGGTTAAACATGCCCAGCTCTTTAAGCTGCTTCTCGTAGGGCTTGTTCTCCAGACCCTTGATCATTTAGTTGCCCTCTTCTGGACACATTCCAGCTTGTCGATATCTCTCTTCAATTGTGGTGCCCAGAATTGAACACAATATTCCAGGTGTGGTCTGACCAAGGCAGAATAGAGGGGTAGCATGACTTCCCTGGATCGAGACACTATACTCCTATTGATGCAGGCCAAAATCCCATTGGCCTTTTTTGCAGCCACATGACTTTGTTGGCTCATGTTTAACTTGTGTCCATGAGGACTCCAAGATCTTTTTCACGCGTACTGCTCTCCAGCCTTGTGTCCCCCTGTTCTGTATCTTTGCATTTCATCTATTGCAGGCAACCTCACAACCTCTGAGGTTGCCTGCAAAAGATGCAGGTGAAACATCAGGAGAGAATGCTTCTGGAACATGGCCATAGTAATGGTAAACATTTTCCCCTGACATTCAGTCCAGTCGTGTCCGACTCTGGGGGTTGGTGCTCATCTCCATTTCTAAGCCGAGGAGCCGGCATTGTCCTTAGACACCATGACTGCTTGGAGCGCCCTTACCTCCCTGCCGGAGTGGTACCTATTGACCTACTCACATTTGCATGTTTCCGAACTGCAGAAGCTGGAGCTAACAGCGGGAGCTCACCCCATTCCCCGGATGCGAACCTGCGACCAGCAAGTTCAGCAGCTCAGCAGTTTAACCCACTGCGCCACATGGCCATAGAGCCCAAAAAACTTACAACAACTAAGCGATTCTGGCCATGAAAGCCTTTGAAAATGCATAAAACCCTATAGGGTCGCACTAAGATGTCAGGTAACTTGACGGCACACCTACACACACTGGAACTCCTCTTTGCGGTCCTCGCTTTCTCTCAGCCATCTCCTTTCCCTTTTTCCTGAACTCTAAAGTTTTAACTTACCGCAAGAGTAGGCATTTGGGGGCAGAGAAGGAAAGAGCGGAAGGGGTCCGAATGGGTCCTTCTCTTTGCTCCCTTCCCTAGCTCCACTTGCCAAGCCCAGTCGCGAAAGGAGGACCCCAAAACCGGGGATCTAGGCAGGAAAAGGGTAGACCCTCCCCTGGAGAAGGTGGGAGTTCTCTCCCAAGCCAGGACTCCCCAAAGTATGCCCAGATCCCCGAGAAAAGGGGAATGTTGGGAAAGGAAAAGGAAGGATGGAAAGAAGGAAGGAAGGAGGGAGGGAGGGAGGGAAAGAAGGAAGGGAGGGAGGGAGGGAAAGAAGGAAGGAAGGAAGGAAGGAAGGAAGGAAGGAAGGAAGGAAGGAAAGAAGAGAAGGAAGGAAGGAAGGAAGGAGGGAAAGAAGAAAGGAAAGAAGGAAGGAAGGAAGGAAAAGAAGGAAGGAAGGAGGGAAGGAAGGAGGGAAAGGAAGGAAGGAAGGAAGGAGGGAGGAAGGAAGAAGGAAGGAAGGAAAGAAAGGAATGAAGGAAGGAGGGAAGGAAGGAAGGAAGGAAAGAAGGAAGGAGGGAGAGAAGGAAGGAAAGAGGACCACTTACTCGGAGGGCTCGAGGCTTTTCCTTTCGATGGCCGAAGACATTGGCAAGTCTGGCTCGGGGTCACCCCACGCGCGACCACATCCACGGGGCTCCCTTCGGGAAAGGGAGGAAGAGGAGGAGGAAGAGGGATACAGGCAGGCAGACCAAAGGAGCCCGGAGCGTCGTGTGCCTAGCGGGCTCTCAGCCTCCCATCCTGTCCAGGCGCTTGGTCCTTGCCGCGATTCAATCCCGGGATGAATCCTCCTCCTCTCTCCCTCCCTTTAGGCTTCCTGCTTTAGGCAGCGCTCAGCATCCCTTGCTGCTGAGCCTCCTCTTCCACCATCAGCAGCAGGACAGCGGCTCCTCCTTATTCTATTTAGCCTTCTTCTCCTCCTGCTGGTCCTACTTCTGAAGCTCTTCTCTGTCCCTCTCCTTCTCTCTTTCTGTCTCTCCCTCTCCTCTCTCTCCCCCTCTCTCTCTCTGCGCCTCTCTCTTTCTCCCTCCCTCCGAGCCGCTCTGCTTTCACATCCTCTTTCCTGATCACGACTCCAATACAATAGAAGGAAATGACATTTTAAAGAGACAGCTGTCTCTATTTCTTCTTCCCTGATTCCCCCACCCCTCCCTTCCCCCGGGAATAATTGAAGCCGACGCATCTCTCACGACGACCGAGGCGGGCGCCTTAAAGGGACAGACCTCGCTTTCCCCTCCCCTGCGCGCGCAGCAAGGAGCTGGCCCGGGGAGGGTGGCTGCACCTCCTTATTTAGGACTCATGGAATGGATGGATGAGATGGGAAGCCGCTGGACCCAAAGAAAGAAAGCAGAGGCAAATGGGGCAGGGCTCCCCAAGAGGCAAGGGAAAGTGCGCAGGGAAAGTTGCCTTACACACAGGTACACTACACAGTCTTCCCTCACTTATTGCTGGGGTTAGGGTCCAGGACCTCTCGCAATCAGTGAAAAACCACAATGTAGGGATGCTCTATTTTAATATTTATACATTATTTTAGCAGTTATACACTATTTTAAGTCTTTATACACTTAAAAGAGAGTGAAGGAAAGGAAGGAAAGGCCCTTCAAGGCTGGAGGGAAGGAGGGAGGACTGAGGAGGGAAAGCACCTTGGAGAGCGGGGTGGGGTGGGGGTGGGGTGCAAAACCCCACAAAACAGCAAAAATACCATGATATATATTTTAAATTAATAGTTTTTGAAATCCGCAAAACAGCGAGTCCGCAATAAGTGAACCGTGAAGTAGTGAGGGAACACTGTACACATCTTATACCCAGACAGAATCAGTTTTAAGAGCCAGGTTGTTTTTATTATCAGATGGAACTTTCATCAAAATAGCAGGATGGGAAGGTAATGACTCTTCCCTCCGCCCAAATAATTATTATCTTCCTACTTGGCTAGTCATTGAGCCATTTGCACATTGTCCTTTCTGCTTTTTAAGCAGTGACAACCATATAATAAGTGTATTCCTTGCAAATAATGGAAATGTTGGGATGGAAAACACACACAGACACACACACATAAATATGACATATATGACACACACACATATATTACTAATCAGACCTCACAACCTCTGAGGATGCCTGCCATAGATGTGGGCGAAACTTCAGGAGAGAATGCTTCTGGAACATGTCCATACACCCCGGAAAACTTACAGCAACTCAGTGATTCTGACCATGAAAGCCTTCGACAACACATAATCCATACTGTTTTCTGTTCCAACATATTTCTCATATATATTGTTAGAAGTTATTCGACTATATCAATCATAATAGTAATTATTAGTAGGATTTATTAAATTACTTGTAGCCAGATTTTGAAGCACCCAGGCTTTGAGGCTGCAAGGCCATTAAATGCTAATCAAGGTGGCCAATTACAACATTCACACCTGCCTCAAGCAGACAAGAGTTAGACTATATTAGTCACGATTAGATGTTATTATATACACATGTATTTATTAAATGTATATGTATGCATATATCTCTATGTATATACCGGTATACATACATACACATATGCACCCATGTATATGTATATGCAGATATATATGATTAATAGTATCTAATATATACACTAATGTCTAATAATGACTAATAGAGTCTACTATGAGTATAGACATATATGACTGATAGCTAATATCTGAGAATGACATTCACGCAGCTCCAGATGAAGGCTTGAGCGGGCACATAAAAGCCAGTAATGGAAAGAAACCGCTATCTCATCATCTTTTCCAGCCTCTCCCTCGCTCCCTTCTTCACATCTCCCCTCCGGTGAGGCAGGAGGATAATTCACACCGTGGAGCGAGATCTGCTTCGTGGTGGAAATCCAGCTTCCCCTTAGAAGTGCAGTGACAGCAGTGCCAGGCTGGAGTTGCGCCTGTCTCTCAAGTACAGGCGGGGACAGGGAATTAGCTGCTCCGGTGGCTCCTGTATAAGTTACAGCTACTTAAGCAAAGGGAAGCAGGAGATCAAACCCCACTCAAATGCTGGTGACATCTACCATTCCCCTTGCAGATATGGCCTCCCCAATATGCGAGGCAGCACGTGGTGATGAAAATTAAGCTCAGTTCTAATTGCCTAGTTTTAAAACTATGTCTGTCTTTCATCTTCTGTCCAAACTCTTGAGGAATCTCAGAGCAAAGTGGCAGGCCCTCCTCCAAAAAGTAATGGTGCCAAGTGGACAAAGATCCTTCATGAGCTTTAAAGGGAATTAGGTTTAGCCTGCCCCCCTGGTGCCCCTTTCAAAATGACGGTCACTAGGTTCAGAAAAAGTCACACTTTCAGAAATAGTCACTTTCTTCTGGCCTGGAAGCTCTTCCTATTCAACTTTGATATATCTCTAGTGGATAATATTTGGAGAAGGAAGGGACTATTTGAATGCATTCAGATTTGCTGTCACCAATATTACGCAAATATTTATATCTGGCTTCGAGATGTGTGACCGATTGCTCTATGCATGGGTTACAATTTGAGCAACTGCTAAGATCTAACTATATAGTGCTCATAATAATATAGTGTGTGTTTTTGGGTCTTTGCCCTAAAACATACACACATTGTCTCACATAAACAGAGAATTCATAGTTATTTGGAGGGGGATATTACCCAAAACAAAGCATGCTAAGTATTATTGAAGGCCTTCATGGCCAGAATGGCTGGGTTGCTGTGAGCTTTCCAAGCTGTATGGCCATGTTCTAGAAGCATACTCTCCTGACATTTCACCCACATCTATGGCAGGTATCCTCAGACCGCACAACCTCTGAGGATACCTGCCATAGATGTGGATGAAACATCAGGAGAGAATGCTTCTGGATCATGGCCATTCAGCCCAGAAAACTCACAGCAACCCATACTAAGTATGCTGAAGTTCAGAACACAAAGGCTATCTTTAGCTTGCATTAATAGAAGCAAAGTTTCCAAGTTGAGGGTAGTAATAGCTGTATTCTGCATTGGTCGGGCTTCATCTGGAATACTGTGCTTAGTCCTGTGTATCTTATTTTAGGAAGGATATTGTGGAGAGTAAGCACAGTATAGTTGTTTGGGCATTGCACTGTAACTCTGGAGACCAGGGTTCGAATCCCTGCAAAGCCATGGAGACCCATGGGTGTTCCTTGGCAAGGCACACTTTTCCAGCCTCAGAGAAAGGTAAAATCAAATAATAATAATAATGCAAAGACTCTGGCACAAGCCAGTAAAGGTGGTCCCAGTGGTGATCGGCACACTGGGTGCAGTGCCTAAAGACCTTGGCCTGCACTTAAACACAATCGGCGCTGACAAAATTACCATCTGTCAGCTGCAAAAGGCCACCCTACTGGGATCTGCACGCATTATTCGCCGATACATCACACTTGGGTTCTAGACACTTGGGAAAAGTCTGACGTCTGATCCTATACAACAGCCATCATAGTGATCTTGCTTTCTTTGTACTAATCTTGTTGTGTTTCTAATAATTATAATAATCATAATCATAATAATTAGTGTAGAACTACTAAAATAATGTATAATTTTTAAAATAAATAGAGCATCCCTATATCGTGGTTTTTCACTTATTGCGGGAGGTCCTGGAACCAAACACCAGCAATAAGTGAGGGAACACTGTAATTGTATTTTCATACAAATGCAATATGTTGCAAGAAAGATGGTTGCTGTTATAATCACTAAGTGATAAACATAATGTGTAAATGTGGCCTCAGATATCAGACCCAGGAAAATTGTCTGATACACCTGGAAATCATATAAACAGAAGCTGAGATTGTCTGTGCAGGCATTTTGTAAGTTTTTGAATACTCTTGATTAATTTTCATAAGTCTTTCAGTACTACAAAATTCAACTTGGAAGTTCCGACCTTCAGCTGTATTTTTTGACACATGAAAATATCCACATTGTACTTTCTGCCTTTTGATTTATAAGGAGCTCCCTCGATATTTCTGCTTTTCATTTTATGCCTGTGATGCCATTCCGCAAACAAGAGAGGAAAATACCACAGAATGGTGAAACATCAAATGTTCAACAATTTGGAGAATCAGGATGTCATGCCACTTCATTTGGTACTTAAGTTAGCTAGTTAAACCAATAGTTATGTAGAAGATATTGCATAAAGATAAATGTCATGGAACACGGCCGTAGCCAGGATTTTGATTCGGGGGGGGCTGAGTTTGGTTCGGGGGGGGGGGCTGAGACTGGGTGGAAGAGGGTCTACCCTAGCAAACCTTTTGGATTGTTATCCCAATAACCCCATTAATGTGGGATATAATGAGCATAGTGATCAGATCATGATATGAATAAACATAACAGTTTAAATAATGTACCAGTAAGGCCTTTTCGCGGACCACCCTGAGAATTTCGGGGGGGGGGGGCTGAAGCCCCCTTAGCCCCCCCCCCTGGCTACATGCCTGTCATGGAAGCTCTGTGACACAGAAACACAGCTTAGTTTCACATGGCAGGAAGAGTATTAATATACATTGCATTAGTAGGAACCTTCTGAAGATGTATATAAAGGGTTCTGAAGCCAGAAGGGTGTATCCTTTATTCAAGGGTGTATGTATTTCAAGGCACAATCAAACAACATTTTGCTACGTGGAATTTCCATTCATACCTAAAATAAGCTCTTTCCTGAAGCTTTCAGTAGTTGCACACAATGTCAGCTCCCAAAGGATAAAAGAACAGGAAGCAAAATAAACATTTTACTGACATGGATTAACTGATTACTCTTTTCAAGTGGAGAAAAAAGAGACGTGTAGGCTTGGTTTCCAGAAATAAGATTTCGCTTCTTGTCTTGAATGTGTAAGTAATAACTTTCCATTCGTACTTTTCTCTTTTCATAAGATCGCTTTTTGTTAATGAATTGTGTAAAATATAACACTGAATTCTACTTTCTCACCATGAGTAATTAACTACTTGTTCCCTCTTTTCTTTATAACGTCTATAATTCCTTTTGCCCTGCAGGAAGAGGGTCCATAATTACAATGAGAGCCACAATAAAGGTAAAAGTTTTCCCCTGACGTTAAGTCCAGTCGCGTCTGACTCTGGGGGGTGGTGTTCATCTCCATTTCTAAGCCAAAGAGCTGGCGTTGTCCATAGACACCTTCAAGGTCATGTGGCTGGCATGACTGCATGGAGCGCCGTTACCTTCCCTCTGGAGCGGTACCTATTGATCTACTCACATTTGCATGTTTTGGAACTGCGAGGTTGGCAGAATCTGGGGCTAACAGCGGGAGCTCACCCTGCTCCCTGGATTTGAACCGGCCACCTTTCAGTCAGCAAGTTCAACAGCTCAGCGGTTTAATCCACTGTGCTACCAGGGGCTCCTAATGAGATCCATAGCAGAGGATTATAAGGATACTAGCTGACCCGTGCACGCGTTGCTGTGCCAATATTCTCTATAGTTCAAGTTTAGTTCAATTGTATTGCTGTTGGGATACAGTAAGGTCCAGTATTCTCTACTGCTCAAGTTTAGTTCAATTGTATTGCTGTTGGGAGTTCAAAATGCTATTAATCCCAGGTGCTATAACTCCCACATGACAAAAGCAATCCCCTACAACTCCACCAGTGTTCAACTGTGGATATATTGAGTATTTGTGCCAAATGTGGTCCAGATTCAGTGTTGTTTGGGTTTAGAGTGCTTACCAAATGTAGGTGAACTACGTCTCCCTAAATCACTGTCAATTCCTCCAAAAACCCCTCCAATATTTTCTGTGGGTCATGGGGTTCTGTGTGCCCAGGTTGGTCCAGGTTTGTCATTCATGGGGTATATGGTTGGGGGTCACCACAACATGAGGAACCTTATTTAGGGGTCACGGCATTAGAAAGGTTGAGAACCACTGCATGAGTACATATATTTTTCTGTGTTATTGGTATTAATATTTTAGAAATGTATTTAAAGGGGGGCAGTGAGTCAATTTTTTTTCTGGAATGGGGGTGGAATGGGGGAGCTGAACAGCTCTCATAGTTGGGAAGTTCTTCCTAATGTTCACCCTCCTGCACAGACATGCTTCCCTGTGCACTGTTGAGCTCTCTCTTTCTCTTTCTCTCTCCGTCTCTCTCTCTTTTCTCCTCTCCTTCCTTCTCTCTCTCTCTTTTTCTCTGTCTGTCTTTCTCTCTCTCTGTGTGTCTCTCTCTTTCTCTCTATCTTTTTGTGTGTCTCTCTCTTTCTCTGTCTCTCTCTCTCTTTATGTGTGTGTGTCTCTCTCTGTCTCTGTCTCTCTCTTTATGTGTGTGTCTCTCTGTCTTTCTCTCTCTTTCTCTTTCTCTCTGTGTGTGTGTCTCTCTTTCTCTCTCTCTCTTTATATGTGTGTGTCTCTCTCTGTCTTTCTCTTTCTGTCTCTCTATGTGTGTGTGTGTCTCTCTCTCTTTCTGTCTTTCTATCTTTCTCTCTCTCTTTATGTGTGTGTGTATCTCTCTCTCTTTCTCTCTCTCTCTCTTTCTCTCTCTCTTTCTCTGTCTCTCTTTATGTGTGTGTGTCTCTCTCTCTCTCTCTCTCTCTCTCTGTGTGTCTCTCTCTCTCTCTCTCTCTCTCTCTCTCTCTCTCTCTCTCTCTCTTTATGTGTGTGTGTCTCTCTTTCTCTGTCTCTCTCTCTGTGTGTGTGTCTCTCTCTTTATGTGTGTGTGTCTCTCTCTTTCTATCTCTTTCTCTATCTCTCTCTCTTTATGTGTGTGTGTCTCTCTCTCTCTTTCTCTCTCTCTCTTTCTCTCTCTCTCTCTCTCTCTCTCTCTTTATGTGTGTGTGTCTCTCTCTCTTTCTCTCTCTCTCTCTCTCTCTCTCTCTTTCTCTGTCTCTCTCTTTATGTGTGTGTGTCTCTCTTTCTCTCTCTCTCTCTCTCTCTGTGTGTCTCTCTCTTTATGTGTGTGTCTCTCTCTCTTTCTATCTCTTTCTCTATCTCTCTCTCTTTATGTGTGTGTGTGTCTCTCTCTCTTCTCTCTCTCTCTCTCTCTCTTTCTCTGTCTCTCTCTTTATGTGTGTGTGTGTCTCTCTCTCTTTCTCTCTCTCTCTTTCTCTCTCTCTCTCTCTCTCTCTTTATGTGTGTGTGTCTCTCTCTCTCTCTCTCTCTCTGTGTGTGTCTCTCTCTCTTTATGTGTGTCTCTCTCTCTTTCTATCTCTCTCTCTATCTCTCTCTCTTTATGTGTGTGTCTCTCTCTCTTTCTCTCTCTCTCTCTCTCTCTCTCTTTCTCTGTCTCTCTCTTTATGTGTGTGTGTCTCTCTCTCTCTCTCTCTCTCTCTCTCTCTCTCTCTCTCTTTATGTGTGTGTGTCTCTCTCTCTCTGTCTCTCTCTCTCTCTTATGTGTGTGTCTCTCTCTCTTTCTCTCTCTCTCTCTATCTCTCTCTTTATGTGTGTGTGTCTCTCTTTCTCTCTTTCTGTCTCTCTCTTTATGTGTGTGTGTCTCTCTCTCTTTCTCTGTCTTTCTATCTGTCTTTCTCTATCTCTCTTTTTGTCTCTCTCTCTTTCTCCCTCTACTTCCTGCTCTTCTTCCTTCTCTCCCTTTCCTTTCCTCCTCCCCATTCATCCTTTCCCTTTCCCTACCTGTTCTTTCCTTGTTCTTCCTGCCCTCTTTCCTCCTCCGTGGGTGGCCCCCTCCCTTGCTTCAGCTGCCGCCGCCTCCGCTCGTCCTGAGGCGAGCGGCGAGGGCAAGGAGGGCCTTGGAGTGGGAAGGGGGGGCTCCCCTCCCGCTCCTTAGGCCCGCCCCTTCCCCCCCCGCCATTGCCGGCGATCGCGGCACCGTGGCGGGGAAGGGGCGGAACGGGGAGGGAGGGCCTTGGAGGGGGAAGGGAGGGGCCTCCCCTCCCGCTCCTTAGGCCCGCCCCTTCCCCCCCTCCCCGCCATTGCCGGCGATCGCGCACCGTGGCGGGAAGGGGCGGAACGGGGAGGGAGGGCCTTGGAGGAGGGGCCTCCCCTCCCGCTCCTTAGGCCCGCCCCTTCCCCCCCCCCGCCATTGGCGGCGATCGCGGCACCATGGCGGGGAAGGGGCGGAGGGGCCTTGGAGGGAAGAAGGGGGGCCCTCCCCTCCCGCTCCTTAGGCCCGCCCCTTCCCCCCTCCCCGCCATTGGCGGCGATCGCGGCACCGTGGCGGGGAAGGGGCGGAACGGGAGGGAGGGCCTTGAGAGGGGAAGGGGGGGCCCTCCCCCCTCCCGCTCCTTAGGCCCGCCCCTTCCCCCCCTCCCCGCCATTGGCGGCGATCGCGGCACCGTGGCGGGGAAGGGGCGGAACGGGGAGGGAGGGCCTTGGAGGGGGAAGGGAGGGGCCTCCCCTCCCGCTCCTTAGGCCCGCCCCTTCCCCCCCTCCCCGCCATTGGCGGCGATCGCGGCACCGTGGCGGGGAAGGGGCGGAACGGGGAGGGAGGGCCTTGGAGGGGGAAGGGAGGGGCCTCCCCTCCCGCTCCTTAGGCCTGCCCCTTCCCCCCCCGCCATTGGCGGCGATCGCGGCACCGTGGCGGGAAGGGGCGGAACGGGGGGAGGAGGGCCTTGGAGGGGGGAAGGGAGGGGCCTCCCGTCCCGCTCCTTAGGCCCGCCCCTTCCCCCTCCCCACCATTGGCGGCGATTGCGGCACCGTGGCGGGGAAGGGGCGGAACGGGGAGGGAGGGCCTTGGAGGGGACGGGAGGGGCCTCCCCTCCCGCTCCTTAGGCCCGCCCCTTCCCCCCCTCCCCGCCATTGCCGGCGATCGCGGCACCGTGGCGGGGAAGGGGCGGAACGGGGAGGGAGGGCCTTGGAGGGGGAAGGGAGGGGCCGCGGATCGCTATCTGGGCAGCGCCGCGGGAGCCGGGACGGAGGAGGCGGGCCTAAGGAAGGGGGAAGCAGGCGCCTGCTTCCCCCTTCCTTAGGCCCACCCCCCTCCTTTTGTGGCGAAGTTTGTGGGATCGGGCCGCCTCGCTTTGGCCGCCATGTGCGGTAGGTGGCAAAGTGTTTGGGAAGGGGGCGGGGGCGCTCTGGCTGGCATGCATGAACGTTCTAAAAGTTTGTGCTGACAGCGGAGAGGCCGGGATGGGAATTCCGTTGCCCGTTTTGGGGGCTGGTGTTTGGGGGTGTTGCGAGGTTCCTAGGGCCGTTTTTTTTGGCTCTGGTTGTACCTAGTGATATGGCTAATGGGGCTGTCGAGTTTGGTGTTTCTGAGGCTTATAGTTTCTTTGTCTATACCTCCCGTTGCACGACGTGTACAAAAATATATATATAGATCAATAGTTTTATGAAGCATATATTTCAACAAGAACGCATTCCTTTTTTTACCTTACATTTTCAAATAAAACATTATTTCTTCCTGTTGACTTCTCTTTGTTTAGTTTGGGACCCTGTACTCTGCAGCTTGTTGTTAAGTTGTTGATCCTTCTAGAATGGGAATTCAGCAATATTCTGTGAATATTCATTAAGATGAGTGATACTGTCCATTCCCTCCTGAATGAAAGCCTATATCAGGTCAGTGTTACTAATTATATTTTGCACATGTGTGTGCGCCATGGCCCAGGAGGTGCAGTGTTTAGCAGAAACTGGATCACTCCAATTGCAACAAAGCAATGATGACGGAGAAGCCCGCCCCTCAATGGAATTTTGCATTTAAGAGACAATATTGAGAGGTTAGGATTGATGACATGGTGAATTTGAGAGTAAAAGGAAACAAATAAAGTCCATTGTCATAGGTGGAATGGATATCAGGCATCTTTACATCTTTATGTTTAATTATTGCTTGCCACAAGAATTATGCATGGTATCCCATTCATAAATTGGAAGGGTGTAAGTTTTGACTTGTGTCATTGAAATTCATTTTATATCTCTTCTAACTACAAAGTAAGAAAAGGGCCTATCTTTTAAGCAGTCAATTGCATCCAGCTACAGGAAAACAGCTGGATGTGTCACTGCTCCTACCCCTGTTCTCTGGCAGCATGCAAATTGTCCTGTTTGTGAGCTAGGGGTGCATTGATGAGAAGATGGGCTTTGGGAAATCGCACTGAGAGACATGGTTATTGTGAGAGTTGGTAAATGTAAATAAGCAGAATAAGCAGAAGCTTTACCACAGTATTTAAACCAAGATATATCCTGCAATATAATAAAATGTCACTCAGACTTGTGAAACAAATAACAGCTTTACTTTGGTTCAAAAGTTCAAACAGGGTAACAATATATGCTTCAGTCTCTTTGAATTCAGGCAGGGAACAGAGGAATAAAACAGTATTTTAAAATAGTGTTTGAAATATGCCTCATGCCATAAAATGATCAGTCCTTAAGATAGTTGGTAGCCAGCACTTTCTCTTCATTGCCCAAAGTGAGAAGAAAAGGCTAAATGACAGTTAGAACCGTTGGTCTCAGCAGCTAGTCAGAGGAAGCAGCCAATCATAACCCTGGCCCCTGGTACACTCAGCCCAGGCATGTAGCCAGGGGGGGGGGCTAAGGGGGCTTCAGCCCCCCCCCCCGAAATTCTCAGGGTGGTCCGCGAAAAGGCCTTACTGGTACATTATTTATTTATTTATTTCAGGATTTTACCCCGCTCGTCTCAACCCCCCAGGGGGGACTCAGAGCGGCTTACAGTACGGCACACCGATGCCACATCATACAGTATAACCCCCCCCCCATACAGTATAAAACTGTTATGTTTATTCATATCATGATCTGATCACTATGCTCATTATATCCCACATTAATGGGGTTATTGGGATAACAATCCAAAAGGTTTGCTAGGGTAGACCCTCTTCCACCCAGTCTCAGCCCCCCCCCACCCAGCTCCCCCCGAAACAAAACCCTGGCTACGGCCCTGACTCAGCCAATTGGTTGCTAACACATCTCTCTCCAGTTAACCCTGATGTCCTTTTTCAAATCTTCAGTTATGTCCATGATGCAGAAAGAAATCCTGTCAGTTTAATGTCATATAAACTGTATAATTAAATAAATATAAGCTTTAGAGAGCAGTCACTGGGGCTACGATTTCCTCCTCCACCACCTGATCCTCCTCCAAACCATTTCCTTGCTCCAATTGTTTTTACTTCTGAGACTTGTGCATATTGGTTTATTGCATTCTTAGGGAGGGAAATTCCAGATTTAAACTTGATTGTCAGAAGTTATGGTTATTAGAGAAAAGAGTTGGGAGGCAGCATTGTCTTGATTCCAAGGGGGGAAATGTTGATGAATAGGGAAATATCTCAACTGGAAACAAGCACCCTTTCCTTTAGTCAGATTGATAAAACTTTCTCCCAGGTAAGCCTGCAGAGATTTGCAGTCTTAGCCATTAATCCCGCACCAGCACAGGGGAGAGGACTTCATGACACTTTAAGCTCCTTCAAACACTATAATTCTATTGTTGGCCATATACTGGCTGTGGTAAGCTATTACCCCACCAATGTCTATTACTTCACCAATATCTATTACAGGACTCTGAACAATGCTGCTTCGGGGTCTTTGGAGTGTGAAAGGCAACATATAAAAACAATTCCTTTCTTTTAAATCTCCTCTCTTTTCAAGGCTTCTCAAAGCTCTTTTATCTGGTAACTTGCTGCACTACATCATTCCAAGTGCACTTTCTTTCAGCGATGGGAACCTATCTGTTGGTGCCTGCAGCTTTACAAGCAAATAGCTGCTATGCATCATTCTTTATAAGCTTAGTGGGAAAGGACAACCTGTAATGGAATCTTGTCAGAGTAAAGCAACCAGGAGGTAACAGTTATTGCTTTGGAATTTAAAAAAAATGAACCCTGATATAGAAACTTTGGAAACTTCTCTGTTATTTAGATAATATATAGCCAACTATTGGCAACTTTTTCATATTGTTCAAAGTGAGAGGCCTTTGTGTTGTCAAAGGCTTTCATGGTCGGAGTCACTGGGTTGCTGTGGGTTTTCCGGGCTTTGTGGCCAGGTTCCAGAGGCATTCTTTCCTGAATGCTCAAGCAGAGCACTTGATGAACCAACCTGGACACAGCATATTATTTGAGAATTCAGAAATGCTGGACCTACACTAAACACAAAACTCCAACCATCACCCAAGTCAAAAAAGAAGCGCCATTAAAGCCTTGGCAGACGGTGCAAAAAGAATCGGCGAACCCCACCTCCTCCAAGATGAACTGAACCACCTAAACTGGGCTTTACAGACCAATGGATACTCCATATCAGACAGCAGAAGAGCTGCAAGACTGAGAACAAGCTACGAGAGTAAAGACAAATATCCACCCCGAGGAAAAGTGTTCTTGCCATAGATCAAGGGAACCACTGACCGCATAGGGAAGCTGATAAGGAAACACAACATATGAACTATCTACAGACCCACCAAGAAAATCCAACAAATGCTACGTTCAGCAAAGGACAAGAGAGATCCTCTCACTTCTGCAGGAGTCTACCATATACCATGCAGATGTGGACAAGTCTACATAGGAACCACCAAACGCAGAATTTCCCAAACAGGAATCAAGGAACATGAAAGGCCCTGCAGACTATTTCAACCAGAGAAGTCAGCCATAGCAGAGAACCTGATGAACCAACATGGACACAGCATATTATTTGAAAACATAGAAATGCTAGACACTCTAACAACCACCATGTCAGACTACACAGAGAAGCCATTGAAATCTACAAGCATGTGGACAATTTCAACAGAAAGGAGGAAACCATGAAAATTAACAAAATCTGGCTACAAGTATTTTAAAAATCTCTAAAATCAGAATAGCAAAGAAAGAACAACACTCAAAAACAGGGGAATTCCAGACAAGAAACAATCAGGGCCAGCTAATCACCTCATTATAAAATATTCCCCCAGGCAGAAAGCAGCCAATCCTTGAAGCTGCAAGGCTTTTCAATGCTAATCAAGATGATCAATTGCAGTTCTTTCTCCCACCCTGGACATTTCACAGATATGAAATTTTGCCTTGTTTCCAGCAAACTGCACAACCTTTGAGGATGCCTGCCACAGATGTGTGCGAAATGTCAGGAGAGAATACTTCTGAACATGGCCATACAGCCCGGAAAACTCACAGCAACCCTGTGAGGCCTTTGTTTTGGGATCTGAGAACAAATCCTCATTATTTATTTATTTATTTGCTACACTTTTATCCCACCCTTTTCAGCCTGAAGACAACTCAGGGCAGCGTACAAACTGGCAACAATGAGTTGCCGAATACACATAAATACGTCATTTAAACAGGTTAAATCACATAATAAAATTCATAATAAAACAGTTTTAAAGTATAAAAATCAATGACTTCTGCGTTAAAATCCATGTCTATTTGCATCATTAAGCCATTCCATATTCGTTTACAATACTGAGTTGTCTGGTTACAATAAGGTTCCAAAAGCTTGCTTGAAGAGCCAGGTTTTCATTCTTTTTGTAAAGGTCAGGGGGGAGGGGGTCTCTCTAATATCCTCAGGAAGGGAGTTCCACAGCCAAGGGGCCATCACTGAGAAGGGCCTGTCTCTGGTCCTCGCCAAATGTGCCTGTGAGGTAGGTGGGACCAAGAGCAAGGCCTCCCCAGATAATCTTAAATTCCTGGAAGGTTCATAAAGGGAGACATGTTCAGATAGGTACGTTGGGCTGGAACCGTTATTACACTAATGGTTATGGATTTGCCTTAAGTTAATGCTGATTTTGAAAGTTTCATACCACACTGGACTATACCAGGAATTTAGCACACAAAGTTACAGTACTGGGGCATTTGCATGATCATGGATAGTGGTAACTTATCCATGCAGAGGTGCTAACCTCTGCTATCAGACCTCTCTGAAGTGTGACAATGTTTTGATCCATGGTCCCATGGCCACACTTCTCATCAGCAGTACCCTTCCACAATTTTGCTGTTTCATTATGGGTTTTTTGTTAAGAATTTCTGTAAAAGCAACTTCACAATCCCATAAAGGTAATTAAATTATTTTTAAAAAACTTTAAATTATGAATTTCTATTTATAAAGTGTATATGAATATAAACGAATGTTGTTTTTAAGCTTAGATCGCATCTCCAAGATACCACATTATGTACATATTCCTCTCTTAAAGCGATCCCTTGTTGTCCAAGTTTGATGGCCTCCTAAGTGTAGTGCCTGGCGGTGGATACGTACTTGTGTACGATAGGTACAGATATATAAGTACAGCCATTCCAAAGTCCAAAAAGATATTCCAAAATCCCCAACAATTCTGGCCACAAGTATTTTGGATAAGTGGTATGCAATCTGTATACATGTGCGTGAGCATATATATGTACTTAAAGTCAAGATTTAGAACGAATATTTGCAAGTGACCTGTTGGTTTTTGTTGCTCTAAATTGTACCATTCTCTTCTTATGTGTGTTCAAAAATGATAACATGACTGGAAGTGTATTAAAATGAGTGGAATGCAGAAAAATGCAGAAGAGCCTGATTGAAAGGAATGCGAATTGTATAGATTAAGAAAATCTGGAGGGCAGTTTGTGCCTGGTGAGATAAAACGAGCCTGTTTTCCATCCTAGGAAGAAGACTCACTTCTGCTGACACTGAAAAGAATGAAAAGGAAAGTGTAAGACTTCACAAAACGGAGAGGTGCTTTACTGGTGCCAAGTGCGCAGGATCCCCCATCCTGTCTTTATCTTGTTCCATTGATTCCCCTTGTTCCCATCAGGACCTTTCTGCCTTGCACACAAGTGAGATCCAATTACAGCAGACTACTTCCTTACAGAAGGCCATTGCTCATCAGTGTCAGCCTTCTATCGTGATTTGCACTTTCTTTGTGCCAATACGTTTACTTGCTCTTTCCATCGCCATCTCTGACAACGCATATGGGTTGGCCTGATAGCTACAGTTATTATAGCACAGGAGTAGAACTACAGTGCCCAAGCTGGAGGAAGCATTTAGTTCAAAAGGGTCACTCACTGTGGACAGTGGGCTTTGCAGTAGGGAAACTCCAGACAGGAATTACCAAGCAACTTGAAAGTCAATGGAACATTTTTCTTTGGTACCATGGAGAAACTTTCTATCATTGTCATTGTCTTCTTAATCACCATCACCATCTAATATAGTTCCCAATTTTTTCTAATAATTAGCTTGCATGACTTACCTGGAGAGTTTGCTGCATGACAAGTGGAGTGGAGGACAGAGGTGGATTGCCATGTGCTAATGGTACAGCTTTCTTCTTCCTTGCTGGTGGCTTATTTCTTCTCTTCTTCCACTGGTCACAGAATCAGAGTGAAAACTTTTATGGTCTGAGGCTTTAAGGAACTTGTTAATGGATTTGTCAGTGGTTTTAATTCTATAGATAGCGTAGTAATATTTAATTTTTCTGCAATTTACTGATGTTTATGCATTTTAATTTATCAGCCACCTAGAAAAAAGGTGGGAAAATTAATGAATAGATTACAACTAGTAGTAGTACTATGTCAGCATGCTGAAAGAAGCAAAGACCACCAGCATTGAAGTGATGCTCCTACTCCATCAACTCCACTGGATTGGCCAAGTTGTCCGAATGCCCCCTCATTGTCTCCTAAAGCAGTTGCTATACTCCCAACTCAAGAATGGGAAACATAATGTTGGTGGACAGGAAAAGAGATTTAAAGATGGGCTTAAAGCCAACCTTTAAACTGTGGCATAGACACTGAAAATTGGGAAGCCCTGGCCCTTGAGTGCTCTAACTGGAGGTCAGCTGTGACCAGCGATGCTGCAAAATTGAAAGAGGCACAAATGGAGGGTAAAAGAGAGAAATGTGCTAAGAGGAAGGCACGTCAAGCCAATCCTGACCTCACTGCGTGAGAACATGCAGATCAAGAGTAGTGCTCCACAGCCACCTACAGATCCACTGCTAAGATACTACACTTGGAGGACCATCATCCTCAGGTTACAAGGGATCGCCTGAGTAAGTAAAGTACTATGCACTTAAACTGCTCTACCTTTATTGGGTTTTAAAAATTCTATAATTGATAGCTACTATGAGTGTCATTCTTTCATAGAAAGTTGGAGCATAATCTAAAAAATAAACAAACAAGCAGATATTACGTCACGGTCATAGCAAGTAGTCAATTATTATTTTTTCTATTTGCAAATAGTATAAATCTGCATTGACTAGGTGGATACTTGAAGAAGCCATTCATGGAGATAGAGAACTCTTACTGCAGTAGGTTAGCTAAATACCACCATTCTACTCCCTAACATAAATAATATAGTCAGACATATACTGTATGCCCCACACTGGAATGGATAATTCAGGTCACAACACATTAACGGTCAGTGTTCTGCATAAATTATGTAGGGTGGATTAAAATAACTGAAAAACCGAAGAACTATACTGAAAAACGAAGAAGGACCAGAATTTATCGCTCCTTAATTGCCTTGATTGCAGGGAAGGAGAGTGAAGGGATATGAAGAGGAACTAATGCATACTAAATCATAATTGGAACATAGCTTGAGTCTCCAAGGGGAAAGTATAAGAATGAATTTCATTTGCAGATCAGGAATATATCAATATTATACAGAGCAGATTGATACCACACTCTCATGGCTCTGTCCTATGGAATCCTAGGGACTGTGGTTTGGAAATGTACTTGGAATTCTCTGCTAGATGGTTCTCATCCACTCCTAAACTGTATCATTGCATCATTCTAGCAGAGAATTATAAGTGTCTCAGCAATCTATATATGGACCCCTTTTCCATAGTTTCACTTATCCAATTCCCAAAATTGTTTATGGGCCTCTCTAGGTCATTCAGTTTTATTCTATGGTATGTTTTCAGCCCAAGTACAGACAACATATAGGGTTAGGTATTACCCACAATTTCAGGTATCCACAGGATGTCTTGGAATTTACCTGCTGTGGGTACAGGAGTCTTACTGTATATCAGGGAGCAAGACAGAGTGGTATCAGATTGTTGTGATTGTGATGTATAGATGCACCCAGACACTGTTCTTTGAACTGTCCCAAATTGTCTCCTGTCCACTTGTCATTGCATCAGTTTAACCGTTTGGAAAGCCTTTACCTTTACTTTTACCTACCCTGCCTCTGCATTTAATGGGCTGTTTAACAAGCTCCCCATATGCTTACTGAAACATCAATTTTGAATGTATTTTCTCATGCAATGCAAATTTATGAATGTAATTATCCAAAGGTATGCATTTATAAAGGTGTTTTGTTCTAAATGCACTTCGGTACAATATATGGTGAGAAATCTTGTGCAAAAATCGAAGAAGTGTGAAATTTGAGGAGTACTTGTATTCCAATCCACACGTTACTCGTACTTTGGGTGCATGGAGGCAGAAATAGGGTCAGCGTGCACCAAAATTCATAAAGTTTAACTTCCTTGAACACTCGTGCTCCACAAAATGTAGTCAAATTAAATCAAATCATTTATTTCGGTTATAGACCAGCACAGGAAATAAAGGTCAGTTTCATACGAACTTGGTACGTTTAGTACATTTAAAATGTAAAGATAGATACTGAAGGAGTGGGAAGGGGAAACAGGGTAAAAACATACAATGCACAGGTCTATTAGTAAATTATAGAATCAAGGGAGATTATTACTGGGTACATAGTGAGTTTTTGGGACCAGTCATCCCCCCAAAATGTAGTTAACATTATTCAGAACTGGGGCTGTGTTTACTGACATGGCTTTGACAAGACCCTTCCTGGGTTCCTTTTCATGGTCACGCTCGAGAAATCAAGAAACTGGCATGCAAATCAGCAATTTTATTTCTGCACTTAACACCTGGCATGGTTTGGGCTCCTAGATGCTGATCTGTACAAATTATCCCCTGGTGTTCCCTTCCCTCCCCCAACAGCTTTCAAACAATCTTTCTGCACTTCTTAACAGGACAAAAATCGCCTCGCATGGGAACAGTGGATGCGTTATTGGACTTGTTTTTTGAACATAACAAGGTTGTGTTGCTGGCATTCCAATCCCTTAATTATTATCCTTGACCTTGGGAAAAAATAACCGAAAATAACAACCCCAGTGAGATGAAGCAGCTTTGCAATTACATTGCATAATGTTGTCACACGAAGGGGGTTGTCAGGGAGATAATGGTAAACACCAGCCTTGGTTCTGTCTGAAAAATAATTGGAGTCTGCTCCCTTTGTGGCTGGTGGAAAGGAGCAAAATGGAAGAGTAAATTAGCAGTTACTGGAGACATTAGCAACAACGTGGTACTTACCAGTGACCAGAACACTGCCTGCCTTCAACTACTGTGGCATGAAATTGCCTGGCTTCCTTTCTAATGACAGCCAAATTTTCAAATGGACAGCCTTTCAATTTAAGCAACCTGAAAAGCCGCTTGCCGTATGCGCTTTGTCTCCCATGCTGTTATTTACAGTGGCAGCCACATCTAGGGCATCATTCGATGGAGATTTCATTACCGCCCAGAATATAAAGAGAGATGTGACTGGGATGGTTAACATGCATGATTATAGGGACTAGCGTTTTCATTTCAGTCCGACTGGATGTTTCGTGCTTTGAGGTCAGGCGCTGCCCCAGAGGGAAGAATTGAGCTCTTGGCAATTCCCGGTTATTTTTCCTTCTTGCTTTCTCCCTAATTGCTGCCGCATAACACCTGTTTCATCTCGAGAGACCCTCTCCAGCTGTTGTCGGTGCCACCATTCTGCTCCGCCAGCAAAGAAAAAGGAATGCTGCGTGCATACCAAAGATGGCTGTAAGGACCTATGTAAGATCTCTCTGTGTGAAGGAGAATTGGGAACCACTTTCCTAGCAGTGCTTGAATGTCTCCAGGCACTCAGAGGCTGAATCCACACTTGGAGCCTTATCTCAACTACAGTGTGCAGTCCCCTCTCTGGTTTGATCCCACTAAGCTCACACTCATCTATTTTAATCCAAACTCCAATTGATTTTGAAATCCATACAGTTCTCCAACCCTGAGGTCACCTCAATACAAAAGGGCAAGCACTGTATCTGATTTTAGGCCACAGGACCACAGGGGCTGTGGTTTTCTTTCCCAGCATGCATGCAGATAGAAGTATATTTGCATATATTTGTATATAGTTGCATAACCATATCAACCAATAGACTTTCTTGTTTTCTTGACTGGTTGGATGAGTTTCTTCACTCCATTTTCCTTCTCTTTTCTTTCTCTATCATCCTCTCTCTGTTTGTTGGGAGAATTAAATGCCTCCTCATTCAATCTAGGAAACAAGATTTAAAGTTTCCCTACTCACTGGAGCATAAGGAGGGCAAGAGGATGGGACAGGGGAGTGAGAAGGGAAAGTTTGATGGGCCAGATGGAGGTACCAAGATGGGGAGCAAACAAGCCGAGAGCTGCCTTCCAAGGACCAGCCACTCAAACCCTTCCAGTTCTCCTGTGCATGGCGGGGCACCCCAACCCCCATAACTGTAGAGGGATACAATTAAATAAAATAATAAATATATAGGACCTTATCATTAAGTGCCCCAATGTGGGTGATAGTAAGGGGATATTCTGGGTACCAGGGCAAATCCATAGAGCAATGGGGGAATCCATCACCTGACACCCAATATCACCTGCCTCACCATCTTTCCCATCACATGGGGGAAAGCATTGCTACCTGGCTTCACCCATACTGTTCCCGTTGTTGGCAACAAGAGCACAGTAAGTCTCCTGTGTTTTTCATTGTATTTTTAACTACATATGAAACATACTTGTATTGAGGCTGAACATTTGTTCCTCTCTCCAATGCTATCTACTTTGATTAGCAGCTGCTCTCCAAGGGCTCCTTTCCATCTAATTTTGACATTATTCCATAAAACGTGCATTTATTTTCATATCAACATTCACTAATGTACATTTTCAAACATTTTTGCCTATGTTACATATTTTAGTTTGATTTTTTAAAAAATATTCAAATAAATGTATGCAGCTATTCCACAGATGCACACTTCCATGTATAATTTGTGAATCAAGAATTATCTCATGGGGTTTGGGAAAGTACAGATTCAGAGGGAGCTGATTAAATTTCCAAACATCTCTCATCAGGGCTCAGTGGCACACTTTTGCATTAAAGCATTGTTATTCATTCAAATGTTCAATAACATCTCACTTGTAATTAATTACTTTCCTCAATTGCTATACTTATTTTTATTATTTATTTATTTATTATTTGGACTTGTATGCCGCCACTCCCCGAGGGCTCGGAGTGGCTTACAATCAGGTAAAAAAAACCCAAAAAACGTATACTATATTACAATGATGATTTAACATAGCATTAGCGTCATCCCTTTGCAGTGTCACAGTAACTTTTATTTCTTGTTGGACTATAACTCTCAGCCTTCCTTATTGGTGTAGAACAGTGATTCTCAACCTATGGGTCCCCAGATGTTTTGGCCTTCAACTCTCAGAAATACTAACAGCTGTTAAACTGGCTGGGATTTCTGAGAGCTGTAGGCCAAAACACCTGGGGAACCACAGGTTGAGAACCACTGATGTAGATGCATGATACTGTTCCTTGTCTGGAGAGACCTGGAGAGACTACTTTGCTCCTTGTATACTTAATGAAATGGTTCAAGTGTTGGCTCATACTGTGTCTCTCACATAACAATGAAGTGGACAAGAAAAGAGCATCTATTGTATCACATATCAGTGACTTATGGCAGTGACACTTTCTAAATTAACTCTTAAAATTAATGTAAGGTTATTAAAATTACATACTTTTAAAATTTATTTACAGTGCTCCCTCACTAATTGCTGGGTTTAGGTTCCAGGACCTCCCGTAATAAGTGAAAAATGTAGGGATGCTCTATTTATTTTAGTAGTTATACACTATTTTAAGTTTTTATAAACTTAAAATAATGTGAAGGAAAGGAAGGAAAGGCCCTTCAAGGCTGAAGTGAGGGCAGACTGAGGAGGGAAAGTGCCTTGGAGAGCAGCAGCGGCAAAACCCCACAAAACAGCCAAAATAACATGGTATATATTTTAAATTAATATTTTTTGAAATCCGTGAAACAGCGAGTCCACAATAAGTGAACCGCGAAATAGAGAGGGAACACTGTAATTACTTTTGGAGGGAAAAACAATAGTAAAGGGTCTGTAGTATATTGGCATGTTATGATATGTTGGTCATCCCTTATTTAAAATACCAAAATACCCCAAAATCCAAATTTGACCACATGTGTACTGAGATAGTGACACTTTTGCTTTCTGATGTTTCATAGTGCACAAAGTTAATTTATGCAGATTTTAAAAAAATGTGTATTACATTATCTTTAAGCTAGATGTGTAAGGGATACATGAACAATAAATGAATTTCCTGTTTGGACTTGGGTCTTATCTCCAAAATATATTATTATGTACATACTGTATATAAAAATACAAATATTCCAAAATCTGGAAAAAAATCCAAAATCCAAAACATTTTGGTTCCAAGCATTTTAGATAAAGAATATTCAATCTGCACTGATGAATCTTGGAACTGTAACTGAAACTAATTATTTTTTTAGAAGGTAACTTTCTGAACTTTGATTGCTGACTCATCATAGAACAGGTCTTTATAGGATTATAAGGATAGTGCTTTACATTTAAAATGATATCTAGTTCATGCCTTTGAGTGTTGGAATGTATAACTTTACAGTGACTGGAGATATTTTTAAAGCTCTAACATTTTTTAAAAGTTCACAAAATGGCATAGGACAGCATTTGCTCTTTAATTACCGGTATGCAGAGTGACCTATTCAATAGATGGCTCTACCACCTGGCCACTTTCTGAAAGACAATCTACACTACCTGGCAGGATCTACAGTACCCTATATCCCAGGATCTAATCCCAGATTATCTGTCAATGTAGACTCATATAATCCAGTTCAAAGCAGATATTCTGGGATCAGATCTTGGGATATAAGGCAGTGTAGATCCACCCCAGTAGCAACTGAGTGGGATACACATGCTTCATTTCTCCATTAACAATATTTATTATTTATTTACTATACTTGTACCCTGTCCTCCTCATCCCGAAGGGGACTCGGAGCAGAATATATTGTGACTTGGATGCTGGGAAGATCTGATAACCTGGTCCTAAAACAATGGAGCTTCATTGCTTCATGGCTGTACTACATTCTAAGCATCTGGAAACTTAACCAGGAAGGCTAACTTTTATTGAGCCATGCTAATGTTTATCATCTGTCCTGTGGAGTTGCCTGCAATAATTGTATTAGACAAATGCTTTTAAATATGTTTATTTATTTCTTATTGTAAATTTGTTTTTAAAGGTTATTGTTTTACATATGCATATTGTTTTGTATTGTCTTTTATATAATGTTGTAAGCCATTTTGGGTCCTGTTTAGGGAGTAAAGCAGAATATAAATAACATTATTTATTATTTATTATTATTAACTATAGAACCAGAACTGCATTTTGGAACAAATTCTAGGGGCTTTCCAGGATTAAATTCTCTTTCTTGATTTTGGCAGCAGTTGCTGGGACAAACATGTCTTTCAGTGCTTTCTCCCCCCATTCCTGTTCATTTCCAAATAGAATAGTAAACCGTTGCTCAGTGAGTAGATCAACACTCATACAGCAGACCTTGACAGGCAAACCTTCAGGTAAAACAAGGGACAGAGCTCCTGTCCCATTAACAGTTCTATAGAGAAAGGCCAAAATACCCTAAAGGTACTAGATTCCATCTGATCCTGCAAGTTAAACAGGATCAGTCCTGGTTAGTACTTGCTGGGAGACCACCATTGAATACCAGTTGCTATAGGCTATATTGTATAAGAATACCTAGCCTAAGAAAACCCTATTAAATTTAAGCAGTCACAACTAGTCGACAGATGACTTGAAGTGATAAACACCTATACAGAATTGCAGATTTCAGAATACATAAAGGAAAACTGTAGTGCTTTTGGGACTATTATTTATTTATTTATTTATTTATTGCATTTTTATCCCGTCCTTCTCAACCCAAAGGGGGACTCAGGCTGGCTTACATTGAGCCCCATTTAGAGGCTATTTCAACAGTTTTCACAGACTAAGTCTGTGAAAGCTCATCCTGGACGTATCCTCCTTGTTAGTCTAAAAATGCTGCGGGATTCTTTTATATCTTTGTGTACTGTCACAAACTAACACGATAGTTGAATGTTTTCTGTTATGGCTTTAAAACTGCCTTGGGTTTCAAGTTGGTAAAATTTTGGAATAACATGAAACTGTTAAATTAACTATTTTTAAGCTGTTCAGGGAGCCTTTCTGGCTGAAATAAAGGGTGTAAATACTCTAACCAAACAAAGATACAATGCCATAAACAAAATGTTTACAAAGGCCATGGAAATCTTTGTTGGTTGTGTTCCTCCCTTCGAGTTTTATAGTCTCAAAAAAGAGAGAAAGGGTCTTTTAATAGAAGCATTCACTTCGATTTGGCTTGCTGCTTGCAGGACAAAAGACCTAAGAGCAGTCTAAGCTAATTATAAGATTATCAGAAGTTAGACATCTATGGGAATAAATGGTTGGGCATTTCAGTCAAAATGACAGCCCCGTATGTTAACTTTATCACAAAGCATAAAAATTGCCAGGTAGTGCAAAAAGAAATGCAGCACCAATCTCCTCCAGCGGGAGAGAGGCATTCTCTTTTGTCAGGTGTACGTAGAAGGAGTGATGATTTGCCCAGAAGCACTCCATGGAACCGAACGCTAGGGGAACTCCATTTGGCCTGTACTTAACAACAGTTTATCTAGTGAAATGGTAAAGCCTGATATATAGGACAACGAACTTAAACTTCCCACAACCGCCACCAAGCCACATACCTCTCACAAATGAGTTGCGGGGATAGGTGGTAACAAAGGTTACCATATTTATTTAAGTGTAATGCTTGCCCTTTTTGGGCTAAATTACATTGCCAAAATTGAGTTGTGCATTAGATTCCATGGTGTATTAGAATTGCAGACATAAACCCCAGAGGCCGGGCAGGGTGTGTGTGTGAAAAGGCAGTGGAAGCAGCTTCAGGGCTCTGTGGTGCCCAAAGAGGAGGAGCACCAGCTGATGACCAGTTGTTCCTGATGCTTAGCCTTGGGGTCTGTCACCTACCACCCCTTCCCCACCTAGGCTCAGTCTCATGCCGTTTTCAACTTGGCCTAATTCATGTGGCTTTCGAAATCTCCCCCTCAGTTTTGAAGGCCTCATAAAGGAGGTCAGTTGGGAATCGTGCGAGTCTAGCGAGTTCACCAGTTTTGGCCTGACAGAGGGACATGGTTTCCCAATTTTATGGTGCCTGTCATCTTCATTTGTATCCCTCCCTTCTCTTGAAATTGGAGGCAGCTACTATGTCTTTCATGGTTATGCAGAAGAGGGAATTTCAGCAGGCCTTGCTTGTAATGCAACCAGGTAACAAGCAACATCTGCTTTTTTCATGTCAGGAGTGACTTGAGAAACTGCAAATTGTGTGAGAAAAAGTGTGAGAGAGTTGATCGTCTGCAAGGGCATTGTCCAGGGTATGCCTGGATGTTAGACATTTTACCATCCTTGTGGGAGGTTTCTCTTATGTCCCTGCATGGGGAGCCAAAGCTGGCAGAGGGAGCTCAACCCGGATTCAAACAGCTTACCTATTGGTCCTGCTAGCACAAGAGTTTTGCTATGCACCTATGAAAGATAAGGGAGTGATCTCCAGTTTTCACCCTTGTAAACCTAGTCGCAGCATACAAACTTCAATTCCTTTTTTCTTTCTAGGATTGCCCACCTGGTGACAAGTCGGAAGTCACCTACATAGTTTTTTTGAGCAGCAGAAAGGGCAGTGGTATTCTTTTTGCAAAATAGCACAATGGGTGGTACTTTAGGATCCATAGCTACTCTGTATCCTAAAATGCTGTTTTTGCATTATTTTGTTTTGTTTTGCATCACTGTCATTTTGATGAAACAAAAAAACCCTGAAAATAACAAAAAGTTACATATTTGCAACAAACTATGCATCAGATAACAAGTGAAAGGTGCAATCAATGAAATAATTACAAATATCAGCTAAAGTAAACTGTGTTGGGTTGTTGTAGGTTTCTTCGGGCTATATGGCCATGTTCTAGTGGCATTCTCTCCTGACGTTTCGCCTGCATCTATGGCAAGTATCCTCAGAGGTTGTGAGGTCTGTTGGAACTAGGACAATGGGGTTTATATATCTGTGGAATGTCCAGGGTGGGACAAAGAGCTCTTGTCTGTTGGAGCTAGGTATGAATGTTTCAACCAGTGTAGCAACCCAGCCTCCAGCCCAGCCCCCAGCCCAGCCCCCAGCCCAGCCCCCAGCCCAGCCAGGGGGATCAGGGGATGCCCCGGGGGTCCCAATTGCTCTGGACCCGATTGATGGGGATTCAGGTGAAATGGATGAGGGGGCTGCTGGGCCTGCATCTCCTACAGAGATATTGCAATGGGAAGATGATTGGCCCAATGCCTACGAGGACGAGGAAGGTCAGTCTGACCAAGATTCAGATAACTGGTATGAGAAACCAGGTGGGCGAGGTTCCCAAGAACGAATCTGGATGAGTCCATGGAGACAGATTGGGAGGATGCTTCTCATGAAGGTAGTGAGACAACTGTGGAAAGGGAGGGAAGGAGCTTTGACCGCAGGAGGAGCATTGAGGCCCATAGAAAGGAATGGCGTCAAAGCCTAGAGCGTCGCTGGTCTCACAAAGGAGGAGATTAAATATACGTTCTGTGGGAACAGATCCTCAGTTGAACGGCCACTTCTGATCTGAAGGAAGTGTAGCGTTCCTGATCCCTGAAGCCAGCGTTGGCTTGGCTTGGCTTGGCTTGCCAAGAAACGACCTTGGACCATGTACCTTGCCTTGCCTTGCCTTGACCCACGGAGACTTTATTGCCTTTGAATCGCTTTGTTTTTATGGACTTTGCTTTTGAGAGATTCTCTGGATTTTTACCTATACCTTTATTGCTAGCTATTTTGGACTAATTGCTTTTTACTTGGACATTCTTCTTTCACACCTGTTCTTCATTATTCAATAAATAGTTAATTGATCAATTGTCTGTGTGTGTGTGATTAAGGGGCCGGGCCAGGACCCAGCATCGTGACAACCGGCCACCTTGATTAGCCTGGCAGGTTTTTTTTGGTGTGGCTTGTTAGTGCCTGGGGAAAATCTTTTGTTGAGAGGTGATTAGCTGTCCCTGATTGTTTCCTCTCTGGAGTATCTCTGTGTTCGGGTGTTGTTTTGCTGTTATAGTTTTAGAGTTTTTTTTAATACTGGTAGCCAGATTTTGTTCATTTTCATGGTCAGTGGTTCCCTTGATGTATGGCAAGAACACTTTTCCTCTGGGTGGATATTTGTCTTTACTCTCGGGGCTTGTTCTCAGTCTTGCAGCTCTTCTGATGTCTGAGGTGGAGTATCCATTGGCCTGTAAAGCCCAGTTTAGGTGGTTCAGTTCATCTCGGAGAAGGTGGGGTTTGCAGATTCTTTTTGCACCGTCTGCCAAGGCTTTAATGGTGCTTCTTTTTTTACTTGGGTGATGGTTGGAGTTTTTATATAGGTATCTATCTGTGTGTGTAGGTTTTCTGTAAACTGTGTGACCCAATTGTTGATCTCGTTTGCAGATGACTAAGACAGCTAGAAAAGGCAGTTTTCCCTCATTTTCTTTTTCCATGGTGAATTGGATGTTTGGGTGGATGCTGTTAAGATGGTCCAGGAACCTGTTTAGTTCCTCTTCTCCATGGCTCCAAATGGTGAAAGTGTCATCCACATATCGGAACCATATAGTGGGCTTTTTTGTTGCTGTTTCCAGGGCTTGTTTTTCAAAGTGTTCCATGTAGAAATTTGCTATGACTGGGCTGAGAGGGCTCCCCATAGCTACTCCACCTTTCTGTTCATAGAATTCATTGTCCCACTGAAAGTAACTGGTAGTGAGGCAATGGTGAAACAGAGCTGTGATGTTTTCTGGGAATTTTTGGTTGATTAATGCAATGGTGTCTGCTACCGGGACTATGGTAAATAGAGACACCACATGGAAGCTGATCAGTTTTTCGTTGGTATTTAGCTTGAGGTTGCTGATGTTTTTCTATGAAGTGGTCTGGGTCCTTAATGTAGTGCGTAGTGAACCCAATATGGCTTTGCAACTGTGCAGCCAATTTTTTTGCTAAGTTGTATGTGGGGGATCCAATGGCATGCACGATGGGTCTGAGTGGGGTGGAGTCCTTATGGATTTTTGGGAGTCCATAAAACCTATGCTTGCCATAGATGCAGGTGAAACGTCAGGAGAGAATGCCTCTAGAACGGGCCTGTCCAACAGGCGGCCCGCAGGCTGCACACAGCCCGCCAGCTCCTTGGATGCGGCCCTCCTACCCTCCTGAATAATTTTTTTAAAAAAAACATCCGAAAAAAATAAAACAAATTCTGAAAAAAAGTGCCTATGCGTGCGGTTTCGCCCGCTTCCGAGGCTGGTGTGACGCTTTGGGAGGGAGGGCAGAGCCATGGGGAGCTGCCCGTGGCTCCGCCCTCTCTCCCAAAGCGTCACGCCGGCCTTGGAAGCGGTGGTTTCACCCGCTTCTGAGGCTGGCGTGACACTTTGGGGGGGAGGGCAGAGCCATGGGGAGCTGCCCGTGGCCCCGCCCTCTCTCCCAAAGCGTCACACCAGCCTCGGAAGCTGCGGTTTCGGCCGCTTCCGAGGCTGGCATGATGCTTTGGGGGGAGGGCGGAGCCATGGGGAGCCACCCGTGGCTCCGCCCTCTCTCCCAAAGCATTACGCCAGCTTCAGAAGCGGGTGAAACTGGAGGAGGGGCCGGGGGCGTGGCTAGGGGCATGGCGGAGTGGCCCCCCAGGTGATCAGTGACCGGAATTCCGGCCCTTGGTCTGGTAGAAGTTGGACAGCCCTGCTCTAGAATATGGCCATATAGCCCAAAAAAACCTACAACAACCCAGTGATTCCAGCCATGAAAGCCTTGAACAATATATTAAACGGTGTTGTTTCAAACCTCTTTAAAACTGAGTAAATCTGCTCAATAAGAATGCATCTCACTACTGGAACTGTCTCCACTCCTCCCTAAAATTTATGTCATTCTCAATTTTTACATTGAAAGTCCAAATCAAGGAATGCAACCCTGACATGAATTGAGATTTGCTTGTATTTTAAAGAGAACAGGGGGAAAAAACCCAGTTTTTCTCAGCTTATTAGGAAGGACTGGAACCAAGTGTCCAAAATGCCTCCTGGAAAAGTCCATCTGTCAACATCCAACAATTCTTCAAAAGGTGTATGTTTCAAATATCAAATATATTTATTAAAGCCTTTTAAAAGTTCCTTTAATTTTTGCAGATCAAATAAAAGCACATCAAATATAATTTTGAAAAATTAAACCAATATAATTATAACTATGCAAAAGCAGCAGCACCAACAACAGAGCAGACACAACTTTGGTCAGAATCACTTAAAATTAGTGTCACTTAAAAAAAACTCCCCAGGCAAACAAGAAGGTTTTGAGCTGGTGCCAAAACAATTGTTGTATTGGCACGAGTCATATTTCTGTGGGGAGGATTTTCTATCATTCTAAACAGAGGTGTGTTCTCTTCCAAAGAAAAAATAAAAAAGACACATGGCTACCCTAAGGGCTCAGAGGCTGTGTTTGGTTTAATAATCTCAATATTTACAGGGCTTTAGTAGACTGGCTTAATTCCAGCACAATGATGGTTGGTGACTTTCACCCCAGTTGAGTGATGAATTTGCTCTGGGTTTTAGTTCACACTTTAAATAACCTATCCAAGGCCCCTTCTACACTGCCATATAAAATCCAGATTATCTGCTTTGAACTGGATTATATGGGAGTTTTAATCAGATAATCTGGGATCAGATCCTGGGACATAGGGCAGTGTAGAAGGGGCCTAAGATGCTGAACCTTGTTGTTAAAATAGGTTCAGCACCTTAGACAGCTCTTTAAATTTCTGGGCTAAAACCTAAAGTGGATTCATTATGTCCTCTCACTTATTGCTGAGGTTACATTCCAGGACCTCCCGCAATAAGTGAAAAACCGTGATGTAGGGACTATTTATTTTAATATTTATACATTCTTTTACTAGTTCTACACTATTTTAAGTTTTTATAAACTTAAAATAAAGTGAAGGAAAGCCCCTTCAAGGCTGGAGGGAGGACTGAGGAGGGAAAGCGCATTGGAGAGAGCGGCGGCAACAGCAAAACCCCACAAAACAGCAAAAATACTATGATATTTTTTAAATCTGCAAAACAGCGAGTCCGCAATAAGCGAACCGCAAAGTAGCGAGGGAACACTGTATTAACATGGAAGCTGGTAGCTGTTACTGGTAATCGTGAATGGTGATGAAATTGACAAGGAGGAAAGTGCAGGTCCACAACTGGAGGCATATTCCTGTAGTTTTCTGTTTTTCTTTATTGTGCTGCCACTATTTAGAATTTAAAGAGTAAAGCACAGCAAAGTCCAACATAAAATTACAGGATTTTTAAAAATCCACCCATGTCAGTTCTCTGACCATTCTGAGATTTGATTGCATCTACTTCCCAGTCACACCAAAGTGAGACAAGGTTTTTAATGCTCAAAACATAGCCCTAATCCAGAGAACTAGAGATGGCCGAGTGGTAAATTATGCTCCAAAACCTGATGTGAACCATCATGCAGTAATGAGAGCCACCAGGGCAAGATAAATGATTGTATGGTCCTGAACATCCTGAGGATCTTAACAGTTCAGACTCACAGACTGGACACAATTTCCTATTTTGCCTTGTTCTTGAAAGATCACTCAAGGTTGAACCAATTCTAAATCCACCCTTATTGTAAGTTGGAAACACACACAATATACTGGTAAATCCTTTCTACTCAGATTAGTCACAGTTCTGGACCTTTTCAGTGATTGGATGCAAGATTTCTGTAGTTTGCTCTTCCTGATTCTTAGTCCTACAGCCCTCATTCCCCTTTTGCTTTGCCTTCCCAAATAGTGACTTCTTCTTCCACCAAGGTAACTTACCTCACAACTGCAGTGAATAGGTAACAATTTTCTAGTTGGTAAGAGAGAGATCAAACACTCACTCAGCAAAGCTGGATCGGGGAGCAGGTCAATACTTGTACTTGGACAGATTACTTTGCAAGTTGGTTTGAAAGATAACTGGGACAACTCCATGTGTGCCATCTTGAGTTTATTAGAAGGAAACTAAGAATATATAGAAGCAGTTGCTAAAGAAGTAACAGTAACAATAAGCCACCATCATTGCCATCAACATCATTTAGTTATCTGCAGTCACATCTATTGCTGATTTGGGTTCTTGACAAGGAATGATAGATGTACCTGCTGGTTCCATAGAAACAACATCCTACATGTTATGTAGATCAGTTCTGGACAGATCGGTTTTGCAAAACTAATCTGTCCAGCAAGATCTATATTATGTCATGTTAACCCTCTGCATAACATGTAGCCAATCTGCAGAAGACCAAGAGTGTAAAATTGACCTTAGATTAACCACCAGTAATAAAAAGTATAATTAGCAGCCTAAGCAACCTACATTCAGAAAGGACATCTGTTATTAATACATTGAGACTCATATTTTGTCGAGTGAGCTCCACCAAAGGCAGGAATGTACTGTATAAAGAAAATAAATTTACCCTGGCCTTGCGGCTATGGGGCTGAGAGTAGAATTTGGCTCAAGAAGATTTAAAGATAAATCCCACTCTAAATTATTGATGCCTGTATGAGAGGGAAATACTTACAATAGCTGGGTAGTTTTTGGAATGGACATCATCATTATGTCAGGGCCACTCTTCTTTCTAACTTAATCAAATCCTTGCATTGTAATCAGCTCTGATTCTAAGCTTCTATCTGTACAGAACAGAATAAACTTAGAAAATAAATGACATGTTGCTTCCTTCCTCATTTCTGCTCTGGTTTAATTTATTTCACAATGTCTTGCGATGCCTATTTCTTCAGAGAGGTATTAGCGAATGCTTGTAATGTTCCATTCAAGAGTTCATTATGATTCTTTAGCAAAACAGTTTTGGGATTAAAAAAGCATTTTGGACAAAATTGTCTTTGCAAAGTCACTTTTGGGGTGGAAAAATATTGTCACGTTTTACTCAAGATGGAAACTTCAGACTGCTGAGGGGGGCAGAAACTTTGTGTTGTAACTGCTAGTGCAAGCAGTCACTCAGGCCCTACCTTTGCTCGAGGGCTTTGCTATTGATATTGAGTCCTCAGTTTATAATGACATCAATGTTATTAATACATTGAGACTCATATTTTGTTGAGTGAGCTCCACCAAAGGCAGGAATGTACTGTATAAAGAAAATAAATTTACTGTATAAAGAAAATAAATAACGCATGGCAACCAAGACCTTGGTTGCCATGCGTTTTCCAGGCAATATGGCCATGTTCCAGAAGCATTCTCTCCTGATGTTTCACCCACATCTATGGCAGGCATCCTCAGAGATCCTCAGAGATTTGTGAAGTCTGTTGGAAAGGAGGCAAGTGAGGTTTATATATCTGTGGAATGTCCAGGGTGGGAGAAAGAACTCTTATGTGTTTGAGACAGGTGTGAACATTGCAATACTGTCCTCTAAAACCAGGACAGTAAATACAGAGCAACACTCAAAAAAACATAGGAACTCCAGTCAAGAATCAACCAGTTAACATCTCCAACAAAGGATTCTCCAGGCAGCAACCAAGCAGGCTTTGAAACTGCAAGGCCATTCAATGAAAATCAAGGTAGCCAATTGCAACATTCACACTTGCCTCAAGCAGAGAAGAGTTCATTCTCCCACCCTGGACATTCCACCGATATATAAAGCTCACTTTTCTAGTTTCCAAAAGACCTCATAACCCTCTGAGGATGCCTTGTATTGATGTGGGTGAAACATCAGGAGAGAATGCTTCTGGAACATAGCCATACAGCCTGGAAAGCTCACAGCAAACTAGTGATTCGGGCCATGAAAGCCTTCGACAACAATCTAAGACCTGTCTAAGTTCTCCAATGTAATTCTATGGTATACTTCCATATCAACAATTTCAGGTATTCAACATAGCCTCCATGCATATGGGAACTGTACTGTATTAAACCCCATTTCCTTCCTGTCCTGGGATGATAATGATATAATAATCATTCTTACCCACCTCTCCTCATGGCTCAAGGCAAGTTACAGCATAGTTAAAACAAATAATAATCGAAAGGATTCTATAAATATACATATATTAAAATGTATTTCTATAAAATACATATTAAAATACACAGGACAAAGATTAAAACATGGGACACACATTTAAAATTCTTGATTAAAACTGGCTGGGTAGGCCTGCCAGCAGAAAAAGGTCTTTAGATGGGTTTCGAATTCTGACAGGTCATTTTAGCCTTCAGATCTCTTCCAGCAGGTCATTCCACAGTCTTAGGGCAGCCGATGAAAAGGTCCTCTGGGTGATGGTCGCCAGTTGGGTTCTGGGTGGTTAAAGTAGCTGCCCTCCAGAGGACCTAAGTGTGCAAGGTGGATTGTACGAGGGTGGTACTATACGCATGATCTCTTCTGGCACTCTAGTATGAACAAACAATATTTTATATCAGCAACACAATAAATGAATATTCTTTATTCTTCAGTTATTATTTCATTGGAAATGAATATCAAGTAAGATTATCAAAAAAAAAATAAGTAATTCAAGAAACAGAACTGAAACAGAACAGGATGGAAAATGTAACCTCTATTTTAAGGAGGAAAAGAGAGTTTATTTACCTCTTGTACTCATATTCCTCTCCTTTTTCCAGGTTCATGAATGATATTTTTCCCCAGTTTACTAATGTCCTATGGTAAGAATGTATTTCTGATTATCTTGTAGATATTATACAAAGGAAATTGCTGTGTACACTCTAGCACTTCCTCTTTTTTGGAGTACAAAATCCTCTTTGATTTATGACCAGTATGAGATAGAGGACAGGATAACTTGTTTCTAGTATAATCAAGAAAGACATTAAGGAAATATCTATATGTCTTCAACTATAAAGATATCTATCTAAACTGAGAAGATTCGATAGTATGTTTGACCCAAGTAAAGACAAACGGTTATGATGTTCCCACTGTGCCATACATTTGTAGAATTAATCAAATTACTAGTATGCCAGTAAATATTAGGCATTGAGGAACAGCAATGGAAGGGCACAATCTTGTTTGTGGCGTAATGTAAAATCACGTGTAGTTCAGTTTGATCAATCCACACACCGTCTTGCCAGAGAAAGAAAATATGCCACACAGATGAACAATAAAGCACAAGTAGTAATACCGAACAACATATATACAATCATATGATCAGCTATATCATAACTCACATAATGTCTTTTTAGAGAGATTCAAAATGGTATTTCTTTGTCCATGTGGAAAATGTTCCTCCAGCAGCTCGTGAAGCAATAACATATTCCAAACTGTATCTCTGTCTCTCTTTGCTTCTGTATCTCTGTCTCTCTCTCTCTGCACCTGCACAGCTCAAGCCTGAAAAACATAACAGTAACCAAAACTCCCAGGCTCAGCTAGCTCCCTGGGCGTAGCCCAACCAATCAGCTTTGTGCATCTTATTTTACAGTTGACACACACATACACACACACACTGATTTCTTACATGCCCTAAAATAGTTGGACACCTGATCCAGATGTTAGTCTAGATCAGGCTTGCCAACCTTTGCAATATTAAAAAAAACTTCTGTGTGCCACCTCTCCTCCCCCCATCCTTACCTGCCAAAGGGAAAGCTCTGCCTCTTCATCAGTCTCATGCTGTTGCCTTGGAAATAGAACAAGGAAGGGAAAGAGTTTGGCTTCTCTTTTGCCCACCCACTCACCTCTCACCCACCTGCTCGTCTTTCCCTACTGAGCTACAAAAGTGAGAGGTGAGTGGGCAGGTCCTGCAGATCTCTCCAGCAAATGCACGAGTGAGTGCACCTTCACCTGCCCTTGAAGACAGGTGAGAGCTACAATCAGCGAAGGGGAAGCCAAGCCCATCCCGTGGGTTGCAGGGGAGGCCTTTGTGGGCCACATCCAGCCTATGAACCATATGTTGTTCAGGCCTGGTCTAGATTCTCATATTTGGTCCATAATTGAGGAGAGTTCCACTTTTCGTTTTTCACCAGAACGTGGAAAAGTTACTCTTTTGCATGAGAATTCTCAAAGTCCTCCAACCAAGGTGGCCATTGGCTGTGCTGTTTGGAGATTCTGGGAACAATAATCCTAAAAACAAATTGTTCTGAGCAGTTTAATTCAATTGCTGCTTTAGTTCACAAAACTTAAGACCATCTGGGGAGGCCCTGCTCTCATCCCTACAGACATCGTAAATGTGTTTGGTTGGGATGAGGGACAGGGCCTTCTCATCAGTAGCCTCCTGCCTGTGGAACGCTCTCCCTAGAGACATCAGAATGGCCACCTCCCTCCTGTCGTTTAGAAGAAAAATTAAGACCTGGCTTTGGGACCAAGCGTTTGATTAGCGAGCAGTAAGTGCCATCACGGAGCTAGTTCCTTTCCGGAGGGCATGTAAAACAACTCTGTTTAAGCTTGCTTTTAATTAAGTCTCTGGATACCATGATGCCCTTTTGATCAAATGTTTTATTTGCATTTTATGTAATTCTGTGTATTTTTATGTGCTTTGATACGTTTTTTAACCAATTGTTGTGTAAACCGCCCCGAGCCTGCAGGGAGGAGCGGTATACAAAATCGAATAAATAAATAACTAAAGAGGATTTTAATACTTATGGCATTGATTTGACCCGGACTGAATTTTAGACTCTGATTTTAATAGGCGTGTGTTATTCAATTGTTTTTATTACAATTGTTTCAATTTTTTTAATTACTGTTAATATTTTTATATTTTAATGTACTGTTGATTGTTTTATTATGATGACACCGTATGGTGTATTTGTGAAGCCGCCCTGAGCGCCCCCCCCCCCCCAGTGGGGGGAGAAGGGCGGGGTATAAATATAGGAAATAAATAAATAAATTCTGGCCGTGACTACACAGTGAGTGATCATATATACTTTTCTTCTGTTTCCTTGTCTTTTTCTGTAAAGCCACCATCATCTTTGTTTTCCCCACATTCTTTTCTATTAAATTTGCAATTTTTCTTCCCAGAAAAGGAGAAATCATTATACTTAAAATAAATTATTTGAAATCTAAGTAATATTCTGGAAACACAACTTCCTGGAAATAACCCAAAATCTGTAATTCACCAGACTGCCTGTTAACATACTTTACATTCCATGATAAAATAGGCAATATTTTTTTTGACGGGCCGCTTATTTCTTTTTCTGCTGAATGGACATGTGAACAATGTTAAGGGCAAAACAGGAATAGAGATTTGTTTGAAAATGCAACTGGCCAGACATCAATCACCTCGCCTTGACTTCCTGTATGCCTGACTTCCTGCGCCATCCCCCTCTTCCGTAACTGCAAACCATACACTGATAGGCCAGCTCTTTACAGATGGCTTCCTGTGATTAGTTCTTCCTGGTCACCACAGTTTACTGGATAGATGAATGTGTTTCTTTTCTTCTTTTCCCCTTCATAATAACCACCTGCATGTTTATCGTCCAAAAAACAATGCCAAGTCTGTTGCAATTGGTGCAATAGAAAAATAATTAATGCTTATGTATCCTGTTAGAGCCAGTGTGGTCTAGTGGTTTGTGTGTTGGACTGACTAGAGTTTGAATTCCCCACTTGGCCATGGAAACCACCTTACAGGAAGCCAAAGTCAAGGCTCCTCCAAAGAAATCTTCCCAATAAAACCTTAGGTTCACCAAAAGGTGGAAATAACAAACAAGTCTTGTTTAGCCCTTCAAAAAGTAGTGCAACCCTCACATCAACGTGGAATACATTTCTGGTCTTTGCACAGATATGCAAAACCATGAATAATATTGAACCCTATTGATATGAAGGACTACTGGACCAATAATACCATAGAGTACACTGGAGGACCTAGAAAATGCCCAGAGAGGGTATATTTTGTTTGATATGGATAAATGAAACCATGGACACTATTCTAGCAGATACAGAGGTGATACTTTATTGTTGCAACCCATCTATGTTCCTCTACCCATGGCAAGGGTGCTCCTAAGCATTTCACAGATTAAAAAACAGGGCACATATGGCCAAATAACATCACAATATGGTCAAAGTGGCAAACATTTTAATGGGAGAAATGCACAAACTTTTGCAACTCTTGGCTTTTTTTGAAATGAATCTATTTATGCATTTAAAATTTTCACTTTGCCCTCCTTCATAGAATCATAGAGTTGGAAGAGACCTCGTGGGCCATTGAGTCCAACCTCCTGCCAAGAAGCAGGAAAATCACATTCAAAGCACCCCTGGCAGATGGTCATCCAGCCTCTATTTAAAAGCTTCCACAGAAGGAGCCCCCACCACACTCCAGGGCAGAGAGTTCCACTGCTGAACAGCTCTCACAGTTAGGAAGTTCATCCTCGTGTTCAGGCGGAATCTCCTTTCCTTGTAGTTCAGGGGTAGGGAGCCTATGGCTCGGGACCCAGATGTGGCTCTTTTCATGATTGCATCTGGCTCTCCAGAGCAGCCCGGGCCTCGGTTTCCCAGCATGCAGCGGGGAGCAGTGATGCAAATGTGCCGCGACTGCCACTTCTTTCCTTTTCCTTTCCTTTTCCCTAAACATGCCCAGCTCTTTAAGCCATTCCTCATAGGGCTTGTTCTCCAGACCCTTGATCATTTTAGTCGCCCTCCTCTGGACGCATTCCAGCTTGTCAACATCTCCCTTCAACTGTGGTGCCCAGAATTGGACATGGTGTGATTCTAGGTGTGGTCTGACCAGGCAGAATAGAGGGGTAGCATGACTTCCCTTGATCTAGACACTATACTCCTATTTATTCAGGCCATGACATTTTTTGCCCATGTTTAATTTCTTGACCACAAGGACTCCAAGGACTTTTTCACAGGATTAATTAGGATGTGGCCATCATAGTTGACGGTGAACTGAATATTTTAATATTGCATTGTGATATTAACTCATCTGAACTAAGCAGTCTCATTGGTGTAGCATTTGCTTTGCATACAGAAGGTCTCAGATTCAATCTTTAACATTTCCAGCGAGGGTTAGGAAAGGCCTTTGCCTGAAACCTTTGCAACCTACTGCAATCCAGTAGAGATAATACTGACCTAGAAGGACCAAGAGTTTGACTCCGTATAAGTCAACTTGCTATGGTCCTAAAAGAAAGGCATTTGTTTTTAACCAGGTTCATACAATCGGTATCAAGCAGATCTGCCCTTCTTCATTAGATACCATGATAGGAAGTGACATTTGCACAGAAGATTACAGAAACATCACAATCAGATTGGGTAACACATGCATAACAAAGTTGCTATTTTTCTTCCTTTTCTTTTTTTGAAAAGAGATTTTTGATTAAAGTTAGGAAGTGTAGGCAATTTGCCCAGGCATGACACTTGGATAATGAGGAAGATGGGATGTTAACATACATCCCGTCAGTGCCAATATTTACTTAGCCTGCCTAAGTTTTAATAAGCTTTGAGAGATCAGAAACCTCACACTGATAGGTTTAAGGAAGAATTTGCTTTACTTGTTTGTTCAGATGAGTTCATGTGTTCAGAATAAGGCTCTAGTGGGGCATGCAAGATGTGAGGACATTCCTCAAGCAGCTGTTCGGCTAAAGAACAAGTAGCAAGTGCAGCATTTTGGTTTAGTAAATGTAATATTTCATAGATGGCTTGAATCTAGTTGGTACTATCTACTAGAGGAGATCCATGGAATTCATGACATTCAACATCAGTATTGAATAAGTGTTTAATAGTGGATTAAATGGGTCTACTTTAGGTTCAGCTCAAGATGCACTAATTCTTTATAGAGAAATATTTTGTATCTACTGGCAAATTTTTTTGCAGTATTCTAAGCAAGCATGTGCATTTTTATTTATTTATTTTTGTTATAGTTGCTTACAACTTGAATCCAGCTGTAGAGTACACATGCTGACAAGATTTGTGAAATCACAAGCAACTTCTACCACCACCAAATTCCAGGTATAGTTTGTAAGTTGTAATCAAATGTTTGTGCGTGTGTTTAATAAATATAATATTAAGGATGAATGCACACATTTATTCATTCATTTATTTATAGTATTTATATTCAGCCCTTCTCACCCCGAAGGAGACTTAGGGCAGATCACAGAACACATATCCAGCAAACACTCAATGCTGTTATACACTGACAAGACAGAAACTGTACATAGATAGAGGTATATATAGGCTTTCCCATCTTCGGCATCTTGGAGGCTGTGCTTGGTTCTGGCCAAGGGGGGGGGGGGGGTGCTATCACTCCATCTTCCCTGCTGAAGAGCTTTGTTCATAACTTCCTCCTTGATTGAATTACCAGCATTTTTCTGGCAGTTCTTTACGGATGCCTTAATACCTCCCGATTTTTTAAAGTAGTACTTATTTATCTATTCACATTTGTTCTCTAATTGCTTGGTAAGCAGAAGCTGGGCTAAAGTCCAGGAGCTCACCCTGACCCAGGCTCCCAACTGTCAACCTTTCAGTTGGCAAGAATAACTGCAGGCGGTGGTTAACCTGTTGTGCTAAAGCCCATCCCTTTGCATCTCTTTTTATTTTTCAGAGAAACAGTTTTTCCTGATGCATATATGAAGGGCAAGTGTTAAGACTGATCTATTATTTTACTTGTTTGCTATGATATTTTAAATAGTTACAGTACATTTATTTATATGTATATAAGTAAAAATGTAATGTTCGTTTGTGGGATTACCATAACTCAAAAAACCACTGGACGAATTGATGCCGAATTTGGACACAATATGCCTATCAGGCCAACAAGTGGCCATCACTCATAAAAACACTGAAAAACACAGCAGAAAAGACTAAAAAAGCCAAAAAATTAAAAAATACATTAAAACACATGTGCAAAAACACATATATACACATATACATAAATATATACACACACATATACACATATATACACACACAAAACACAAATACACTGGGTTACAGCAACGTGTGAAAGGGGATAGCTAGTACCTTAATATATTTAAGTAGTTACGTCCATTTCTGTTCCCCTTTTTCTCCATTAAGATAAAATCAGTGTACACAATGCTCTTCCTGCCTCTACTTTATCCTCATAACAATTCTTTAAAGTAGTTCAGGCTGAGAGAGAAGTGACTGGTTCAAGGTCACACAATGAATTCTGTAGGTTAGTAAGGACTATGTTGCATGAAGTTAGTAAGGACTATGTTGCAGCCAAGTCTCCCTGCGGCCAACAGCAGTCCAAAGCATACGGGATCTGTCAGCTCTGGAGGCCCGGCCCCCGACTTGGAGCCTCAACAGCTGGCTCCCCCTCCCCCTCCCTCCGCTGACCAGACCAGCACCGGGCCAATCCACCCTATGGACCCACCTGAGGTGGCTCCCTTGCCGCCAGTACTGAATGCGCCGGCCACTCAGGACCCCCCGCTTGGCGGACCAGGACGGCGCCTTCGGAGGGGAAGGAGGGTCGACAGGCCCAAAGAGCGACCTTATCGACCTCGGACCTTCTGGGGGGCCGGCTATAGCCGGAAGGACAGCCACCCAGCTCGGCCCCAGTTGGACAAGCCACCTGCAGAGTGCCACCAGGGCCGCAGGGATGTGGTCGGTGAACGGGCTCTGCCCTCCCTCCCGGGGAGCACATTGACGCTTGGGAGACCGGGAGCAAGGGGCGTCGGTCTGAGCCGGTGGTGACTAAATGGGTTTCTCCACAGGCCTCCCCTTTTCACGGGGGGGTGCCGAAAGCTGAACCCTCGGCCAACTCCTGCCGATCAGGTTCGCTGAGTATTCCAGTGATCTCGGGGCGGGGTGAGTACGGTAGGCGCAGGCCAAATGCTAACCTGACTGCGAGAACTGGTTCGAGCCAAAGGCGGTCTCGACCCAGTTCTGACCTGCGTCCTATCCCCAGACACGCTGTTGGTAGACATCCAGCTTCTCCCCCTTCTACTCTGGTGCTGGTTAACGCACGCTCCATTCGAATAAGACTGCCACGGTCAGGGAATTTTGTGAAGATCTCAAAGCGGACCTGTTCTGTATCACAGAGACCTGGCTTCAAGAGAGCGATTCCATCTGCCTCCATGAAGTGGTTCCCCCTGATTACGTTGCCACGCACCAGAATAGGAAGGAGGGGACCGGGGTGGCAATACTCTCCCGTGATGGATTACACCTTAGAGCGACCCCCTGCGCTTGTCACCCCAGGATTGGAGAGTGTCGGCCTAGTGTGGGAGTCCCGGAGAGCCTGGCGATTCTGCTGGTGTACCGTGCGCCCTAGCGCACCGGCAGAGAGCCAGGCGCGGCTGCTGGAGACTGTGTCGGAGTGGGCATTGAGGTTTCCCAGACTCATTGTCCTGGGTGACTTCAATGTCCACGCCGACGCAGCCCCCATTCCATCTGCAGCCGGGGACCTAATTTCGACCATGGCGACATTGGGCCTCTCCTTATGTAACTCGGGACCCACGCACTCGGCTGGGCACACCCTCGACCTGGTGTTCAGTGCAGGGGTTCAAGTGGACCTAGCCTCGGTAATCGAGGTTCCATGGTCGGACCACTGTGCTCTAAGTATCCGGGTTGAGCAACCGCCTCCCCCATGCATGGGCGCCGAACGGATTTTTGGAACCCGAGAGGTTCCTGAATGCTCTGAGGGATCTGGAGTCTACCAGCGTCTCAGTCGATGAGCTGGTACAGGCTTGGAATGCCTCACTAGCTAGAGCTCTCGACGAGATTGCCCCTAGGCGCCCTCTCCGACCCCGCAATCATCAGTCCCCTTGGTATACAAGGGACCTCAGGGTTATGAAGCGGGAGAAGAGACGGTTAGAGCGCGAGTGGCGGAAACTCCGTGACGGAGCCTCAATATCAGCTTATAAGTTATTCAAAGAAACTTATGAGCAAGCTGTCAAGGCAGCCAAAAAAGTATACTTCTCTGCCTTGATAGCATCTGCTAGCTCACGCCCGGCTCAACTCTTTAAGGTAATTCGATCTCTGACGACGGTCCCTACCGTCCCAAAAAACAGTGATCAGGCCCTTACCGCCGGTGTTTTCCAGAGCTTTTTTGCAGACAAGATACTGAGCCTCCGCCGGGACCTCCAGGCCACAATTGATACAGTGAGAGAGCTCGAGACTCCGTGGCCCTCCGCCGGGCCCACCATCGACCGGTTTCGGCCACTGGACGCAGATGCTGTTGATAAGATAGTGGCTGCGGCTCGCCCCACCACCTGCTCCTCGACCCGTGCCCCTCCTGGCTTGTTAGATCTTGCCTGGAGGGGTTACGTGGGCCTCTGTTGAATGTCATAAACAGCTCCCTTGAGCAAGGAGTCTTTCCAGAGTGCTTAAAAGAGGCGGTGGTGGCTCCATTACTGAAGAAACCATCATTGGACCCTGCGGTTCCCTCCAACTACCGCCCAGTGTCGAATCTTCCATACCTGGGCAAGGTAGTTGAGAGGGCAGTAATGGAGCAGCTGCAGTCCTTCTTAGATGATGCAACATGGCTTGACCCCTTCCAGTCCGGCTTCCGTTCGGGGCATGGGACGGAGACGGTCCTGGTCTCCATCACAGACCAACTCCGCTGCCAGCTCGACCAAGGCGGGTCTGCGCTGCTCGTGTTATTGGACCTCACGGCAGCGTTTGACACGGTCGACCACAATCTTTTGATCCACCGCCTGGCCATGGCCGGAGTGAGGGGACTGTCCTTAAATGGCTGTCCTCCTTCCTCCGCCAGCGGTCTCAGCGTGTGAGGAGGGGCGGGGAGGTCTCCGAGGGCTCCCCATTAGTGTGTGGAGTCCCTCAGGGGCCATTCTCTCCCTCTATTATTTAACATCTACATGCAGCCGCTTGCACAGCTGGTGCGGAGTTATGGGCTGGTCTGCCATCAGTACGCCGATGACACCCAGCTCATTCTGAGGATGGAGGGCAGGCCGGAATCCGTCCCCGATAATTTCCAACATTGCCTCGAAGCCGTTACTGGATGGCTGCGAGCCAGTAGGTTGATGGTGAATCCGGCAAAGACGGAGATCTTGTGGCTGGGCGGCCCGGGCCAGCAAGGCTGCTTTTTCCACCTCCGCCAGGCAAGGAGGCTGGCCCCCTACCTCTCCCGGAGCGACCTAGCCACGGTGATCCAAGCCACGGTCATCTCAAGGCTAGACTACTGTAACGCGCTTTACGTTGGCCTGCCTATGTCGTCGATCCGGAAGCTCAAGCTGGTGCAGAACACTGCCGCCCGGCTCCTGTCTGGGGCACCAGCAGGATGCCGTATAACACCAATTTTGCAGGATCTGCACTGGCTGCCTATTGAGCACCGGGTCGCCTTCAAAGTGCTGGTTCTTACCTTCAAGGCCATACACGGCCTGGGGCCAGCGTATCTGAGGGACCGTCTCACCCCATATTGCCCAGCGAGATCACTTCGGTCCGAAGAGGCCAACCTGTTGGTAGTACCATCTGTAAAGTTGGCACATCTAACATCGACCCGCCGGAGGGCGTTCTCTATTATAGCTCCCACACTATGGAACGCCCTCCCGGCCAAAGCCAGAGCCCTGAGAGATCTGCTGCCATTTAGACGGGCCTGCAAAACTCATTTGTTTAGGCAGGCCTTCGGCGAGTAGGCCTCGTCTATACTCTCTGGGCTGTGATATCTCCTGCTGCTCAATTGTTATATTGCATTTTGCTGTTAAATAAGCCCCAATAAATAAATTGCATTTTGCTGTTAAATAAGCCCCAATAAATAAATAAATAAATAAATAAGTTCTTATCCTATGGCAGTTGTGTGATTGTTGTTATGATTATTACATCATTTTGGTTTAGGTTGGCATTTTAAGTATAGCGTCCTTTAGCTCACAATATTTTTACAGTTTTTGTTTTATTCTTTCTTGGTGTGTGTCCCCCCCCCCCCTTAAAGGCTGACGTGTGTTAAAATATCTGATTACCTGCCTACAGCCTCTGAGACAGAACTGTCACATCATTATGATGAAAAAGTTGGAATTTATCTCTGTGCTGGCTTTAATCTTAAACTTACTTAATGTTTTCTAGTTTTCAGCACTCTGCCTGTAAAACTGAAACAGAAGGTAGCTGTAAAGAATGTAGAGTCTTCCTCTAAATTTACAGCCAGCGGAAATGCAATCACATTGGCAGAAAGTTAAGCTTGGCTATTTGGTCATTACCTTTGAATGTCTCGGAAACAACAACAAAAAAAACCAACTACCATATTAAAAATAAGTTTTGTTCCAAGGTCAAAATTTGTCACACTGTCATGTCTATAAGAATGTTATAGTTTCCAGTAAAGGAACAAAATCCTGCACTCCCATCGTTTTGCTTCCTTTCCCACCTAGTTACAATTTACAAGCTAATTTGTTCTGGGTTCTACTCTTTCTTTCTTGGCAATAAACACCATTCCCTCTCACAGGTGCCAATGAAAATGTGTTGCCTGCAATGCTCTGATAACACTTGAAACTTTCTCCTGAGAAGGCAGGAGACCTCATTCCTACTGAGCAAAAGGGCCCCGTTTTCTTGTTGTTGAACACCAGTACCCCCAGCCCTAATAAAAAAGGATTTATATTTGCCTCTTATCTTCCTGTGAAGCAGTGTGTACCATGTGACTACAATAGTCCACATATTAAACAAGGAATCTATTCCAGGCCTCTTTGTGTTTGGTATAATCTGGAACCCTATTTTTCTTAGCTGGAATGAATGCTGTCTTGGACTTCTGGTTGAAGCATGCCATAGAATCCCCCTGAAGGTTCTAGAACAGTGGTTCCCAACCTTTTTTTGATCAGCGACTGCTTGATCAGGGACCACTTTGACCAGGGACCATGCTCCAACATTAGTACCAAAAGGGTTACAAATCAGTTTTTGGTCAACTTTAATTTCAGTTTGGTTATTTGGGGTGCTGATTCTGAAATTTGCATTGGATAGACCACAGTGGCACAGTGAGTTAAACTGCTGAGCTGTTGAACTTGCTGACTGAAAGGTCGCCGGTTCGAATCCAGGGAGTGGGGTGAGCTCCCGCTGTTAGCCCCCTCTTCTGCCACCTAGCAGTTTGAAAACATGCAAATGTGAGTAGATCAATAGGTACTGCTCCAGAGGGAATGTAACGGTGCTCCATGCAGTCATGCCAACCACATGACCTTGGAGGTGTCTACGGACAATGCCAGCTCTTCAGCTTAGAAATTGAGATGAGCACCAACCCCCAGAGTCAGACACGATTGGACTTAATGTTAGGGGGAAACCTTTACCTTTATCTGAGACCACATCAGCTCTACTTTTTGATACAGAACATATGCCATCCAGTAGTCACCATTTGCTCGCCCACAGAAAACTATATTTAATAAGTCTCTGCATTATAAGAGGGTTTTGCAAGACCGGTTGCTCTAGTTGCAACAGTGTAGTACCAATGAGGCCGCAGACCATATTTTAGTTCTTGCGGACCACTGCTGGTCCACTGACCACAGGTTGGGAACCACTGATCTAGAAAATGCCTACAGAAGTATTCTCTCCAGGCCTCCAATGCAATTCTATGGTCAACCTCCTGCAGAAACACTTGTGGAAATTGGCTACAGAGTTGTGCTGGAAGCCTAGAGAGAACACTTCTATATGCATTGCTATAATATTCACAGCACTTTGCATATAAATGAAACTGTTCAACGAGCTCATGTATTAAGGGGGCCATTGTATATTCTGTTCATGAAAGAAATGCTCCTTACAAAAGGGACAGCCAAATTTCTAATATATATGAAGGTCAGGGAGGAAATTAGGACGAGAGCAAAATAATTGATTATATATGCATATCTGTTCTAAAGCTGGCTGCAAACCAACATGCAAACAATATGAGTTGGTTCTGTTGGTCGCTGTCAGGAGTGGAAGATGGGGTGTATATGATAAATTTAATTGGAAAAGCACAGCAGAATTATATTTCTGAAGCATCAGGAGCTGGAAGTGAAAAATTGACAGAGAGGCAGAAGTCTTAAATCAGAAAGGAGTCTGAGGTTAAAAAGCACAGTAGTCAGGTAGTACCTGTGGAGATGGGAAATTGATGCCTTCCTAATCCAGAAGGACACAAGGGGGAGGTGAGAAATGCCAGGAATCAATACTCAGTCGTCTTTAGGGAACACTATGGAATTTCCCATTAGGGAAAATCCATAGAGGCTGTGTATTTTGGATGTCAACTGACAGTTATTCTGAAATGATGAGGCAAGTACCCTGGAGTCTTACAGAGACAGGTCTCTTAAAATCTTATGTTGTTTCACCCCCAATTTTATTGGGGGAGTAATTTAAAGGCTTACACACCAAAGGCTGTAAGGAAACTAGAATCATAGAATGTTGGAATCATAGAGTTGGAAGAGACCTCATGGGCCACCAAGTCCAAACCCCTGCCAAGAAGCAGGAAAATTTCACCTCAAAAACAATGCAATTCAAAAACTACATCTCAAAAACAATGCAATTCATTTATTGGTGCAATTAATAAATACCTTCACTACTGTATATACTAGACTTGGACCCGGACCACTGTTAACAAAAGATTTGTAGTTTTCGGAGTGTTGTTTTCATTTAATTTCCAGAAACAGAAAGGGGAAGAGAGAAACTAAAAGACCAGCAAAACAGATTCAGAGAGACGATATTTTCTGAAAGACTTAAGGCAAAATACTTGAGGCAGGGGGATCTGCAGTGTCCTTTTCTCTCCCCAGCAGAAGAAGCCTCCTACATTTTTCTTGGAAAGTTATGTCCTCCTCCAGAGAGGGCCCTTCGAACTTGCTTTCCCAATGGCACAAGCATAGGATGGCTATTAAAAGTTTCTCTCAGAGCATGATGGAAGTTGAAGTTTGTCTTTCTTCAATATATGGCTGGCGGTGTCCATGGCTGAGAATGGGCAAAACCAACAACTATAAATCCCAAATGTTAT